>PVKC010003929.1:0-37276 GCA_004027635.1 Crocidura indochinensis
AAAGAAAGAAAGAAAGAAAGAAAGAAAGAAAGAAAGAAAGAAAGAAAGAAAGAAAGAAAGAAAGAAAGAAAAGAAAGAAAGAAAGAAAGAAATATAAAATGAATCTAAAGATTTTTTTTGTCTAAAAGTTCTAATGGTGATCTGTCTTTATCTGTTCCTGCTTCTAGTCCTTAGGTTAGGACCTAATCACTCTGATAGATGCCTTGACTCATGGCCCCGTCACTCTTGACTATTGCTCCCATGACTACATCTTCTTCATTTACTGTGGTCTTCTTTTCCCTTCTTATAAGATCCCTTGTAAATATACTTGGTCCACTCAATTACCACTCAGTAATTTTACCATCTCAAAAATCTTGCTTCAACATCTTCAATGCTCATGAACATGTATGGGCAGTAGGGAGTAGACATTTGAGGACATTTGGACATTGGAGGCTATGGTGGGAACCCTCTCTCAATCTCTAAAGATAAAGCTGAGGGTTTCATAATTATGTCAAACCGGGGCTGCCTGCAGTCATGATTTGAGTCACTCCTTAACCTTTTCTCCTCTCATGCTCAAACCCCCCACCCTTCTTTTGAACTCCATCCGTATTCAAAACCTGAGTCATCCTTTGTGAGCTGTTCCTTCCTCCCACAGGCAGCAAAGCAGTGAGGCAAATTTCTGTTCCAAAATTATTCTTCTTGATTTATTCCACCATAAGCATCATTAGTTCTTGAGAAACCCAAGGACCTATTGGATTTGCACTTAAAACTACCTGTATCAGACCTTGGAAGGAAACATAGTCACAGAACATTCATTTTAGCACACAATACAAGTTTCTGGTTGCTTCATTTGGGGAAGATGAGCCTAGGTATAGGAGCCTATTTAATATTCAGAGACTGAAAACAAAGGTCTGTTCTCTCTGTTTGTGTTCATTTTCCTTACTGAATCAAGCCAGTAAAAGAGTTCTGTTGTATACATGAATCATACATTCCAGAAGACCTCAAGGACATGGAAAAGAAAAGAGCATTGCCTTTCACAGTCAAAACAGATTTCACAAATCAGGCAATTTTCTCTATAGAACCCGGATCTTTTCTTCCAACACGTCAATGTGTGACCCAATCAGATCAACAAGAGTCTGTGAGCAAATGGGGTTCTGTCTGATGTCCCTGCCTTCGACTTAATATCCTCCTCCTGTTTTTCTGGCATTAAGGAAAATTGTTCCCACTGCATTTCAGCAATAAAACACTCTCATGCCGAGAACACCCCTTGAGATTAGTTTCTGGGACTGGCAAAATTCTGAGAGAGGCCAACAGCGAGACTTTGGTGGAATCTCTCATCCCTGCCTTCCCCTAGGAGACCTTAGGTAAAAGCCAGTCTATCTGTTTGGGGCTCCTCTGGCGACACTAGAAAGCAAAGTATCTTCCCCTTTCCAGTCTGTGCTTGGAATTCCTGCATCAAACATGCAGCAAGATTTCTGCTTTATCTTTGCTTAAAGGATCTGCTCTTCTCTTTGCTCAAACTAGAAGCAGGCTGGACTCACAGAAGCACTCTCCCCAGGGAGTCCTTTGCAGTATTGACCAACTCTTCAAAGACAGAGAGGAGAAAGAAGCCAGCTTCACCCAGCCCTTTTCTTTTTTTTACCTTGTCATCTTCCCTCCCAATAAGCAATAAACCTTAGAGGTTTTCCAACCCAATAAACCTGAGAGGTTTTCCAACCCACGGTGCTTTGATAGTTTTTCATCCTTTGAAGCTGCTTGTTGGCTGTCATCACTGCGGACTGTGCTCCTGCTCCATGAACATGGCTCCTCCTCTCTGCTCATGCACTCACTTGCCTTGCTAAAAAAAAATCAGAAAATCCTAGCTTGCACAAACAGCCAAATGACTGGAGAACAGTCACATAAGAACATGCAAAGAGAGAGAAATCAGCCTGCGCTGCCCTGTGCTTACTTTTGATTAACAAGAAGATAATTTATTTTACAGCAGACTCTCCATTTTTTTTTTTTTTTGGTAGCTGAGGATCAAAGGGAACTTTTATTGGGAATCAGAATCCTGAAAGAGCCAATCAGAGCAGACCTCCCCAATATCCAGATTCATTTGAACGCAATCATTTTTAACCCAGGTCAGTAGTCCAGTTGCATTGCACATTCATTCATCAAGTTTTCTGTTTGTGTCACTGCGTCCTGAAAGGGACTGTTAGATTGGAAAGTAGTCTGCTCTTTGCCTTTCTTTCCCACTCGGGAACCCCGGGGTATCCAGGGCAGGGTACTCAGCCTGTTCTGGTCATGCCGCAGTGCTCCCAAAGCCCAGAAAGAGAGAGGCCAGCAAGAAGGAAAAGCTCTGAGCTGGGGGTGCGGGGCACGCAGTGACTGTCAAACTCCAGGAGCTGGTAAGGGGCGGAGACCCAGAAAGCAGCAGCCTGTAGTTGATTCCAAATCCTGCTAGGAGTGAGTCAGGCAAGAGTTCGGGGGATGCAGGAACTGGGAGACAACAATGGGGTTTTCCTGCCATGCCAGCATCCTCTGTGACTTAACAAAGGTCAATGCAGAGTCTTCAGGTGGGTGTCCAAAGACCTCACGCCTTGCAGTGATGTGTCATGGCATCATTTATTAGGCTGTTTCTTCCAATTCTCCTGTAGAAAAGCCTGAGGTGCTAGATATTTTTTATAGACTTAATTCTATTTTGTTTGGAAAACAGCCTTACAGTCCATTCTAAAAGCGTATTTGCCATCCAGTTTTCACTAGCATTTCAAAATGTTTGTTTCAAGACCTCAAGACTGGTTCTATAATGAGACATGATGGTGGGCACCCCCTTTTTATTCCTTTACCCTTACTCTTCTGCCCATTCCCCTATCTCCTAGATGCGACTGTCTGAATAAAAGCAGATTAAAACACTTTCTTTTAATACTGTTGCAGACTTTTACCTGCAATGTGAATCTTTCTTCTCTTGTGTTTTGCACATTGTTGGTTTTGTTTTTCCCCACACCATTCTTTTATTTAATTTTTCATTTTTATTAATATCTGTATTGAAGCACCATGACTACAAACATGTTTGCAGTTGGGTTTATGTTATATAAAAGGTCACCCCTTCACCAGTGCAACCCTCCCACCACCAATGCCCCCATTTCCCTCCTCCCCACCCCCTGCCTCTAGTCCAGACAGGCATTCTTTGTTTGTTTGTTTTGTTTTTGGGCTACACCCAGTGAAATTCAGGGGTTACTCTTGGGTATGAGCTCAGAAATTGCTCCTGGCTTGGGGGACTATATGGAACACCCGGGGATAAAACTAGGTCTGTCCTAGGCTAGCAAAGACATGGCAAATGCCTTACCGTTTGCGCCACCACTCTGGCTCCATAGGTCACTCATTTTTAACCACAGTATTTGTACTGGCCTGATACCACGCTACTGGTTCTCAAGCTATGCATTACGATCACCTGCCATTACCCCCACAACACCCCCACCCCGCAATAGTGAAAATTGATATTTATTAAATCATTAATATAGATATTTGAAACATTCTTTTTCAAAAATTTTACTATAACACTAATTTACCAAGTTGTTCATAAAACAGTCATTAAATTTTTAAATACCAATCCCACTATCAGTTGTGACCTTCCCTTCACCAATGTCCCAAATTTACCACCTGTCACCATAGCTGGCACAAATTTCCTTCATATAGATTTGTTACAACACAAGGGAGAATGGAATTATCAACTAGGGTCAAATTGAAATAGTTGTTACAGCTCTCAATGGCATCACTAGCGTCAACATCTGAGGATTTACTGGACTGATGTTGATGCTGTCGAGCCTTCTGTGTTTCCAGTAGTTCATACTCACTGAAGTTGGTAGATTACGAGGTAAATTTTCCATCCTATGTCCTGTCATATTACTGGAGTGACCCTACTGTAAAATTTTGAGGTGTTACACGACCTCCCATAACTGGGCAGTCTTAGAATTAAATATCTGGAACAAATTTGGTGGCATGGAGTTTGATAAGGTTAAGTTGAGGAGCTGGGTCTTTTCTGTCAGAGGATGTAGGGTGTGGTGCTGGGTTGATGCAGACTAGAATCTGCCTCCACCCATTCTGAAAATGCCAGATCTGGGATAAAACTACCGGGGATAAAACTAAGGCCATTATTTTCTTTTGACACCTAACACATCTAAAAAGCACCTTCCCAGACTATCAGTGGTTTTGAATTTAGAGCTATACCTTAATATCCACTATTCCAGAGAGATTTGGGGTGCCCATTATAGCTCTTCCAGTAGATGAGAAGGAGTTTTATGTTTTCCAAAAGCATTGCACAGTTTTCATGAAAAAAAAAAATTTTACAGTGATTACCTAAAACCTGCCAATGACTCTTGTCTAACAGATGGCAAGCGTCTGTCACTCTTAACCTAACTGTTAAAAAAAAATAATGTGATGTATATAGTGTATTTCCATTGGCAGGCCCTTACCTTTGTTCCCAGGCACAAGTAGAGATGTTTCTATTGAGCAGAATTATCAAGGAGATGACCCTATATGTAAGGAGAAAACCTTAGGAGTGGAATGTGAATGGAATCTGAAATACTTTTTATCTTGTTGCCATAGGAGAAGAGAGAAACTATTGCTGTGTATTTCTGCAGAAAATATATCAGTCCCTCCCCCTTTCCTAGTTTTTATATTTTCCAGGCATAGTCTCCAGAGCAAGGCATTTATTGAACAAGCAGTTGTAGCTTTGTTAGGAAGAAGACTGAGACATCTAGATACCACCCTTTAAGGCTGTGCTTTGGGACAGATTTGAAATGAAAAATGACCTTGTCCTTACAGCCTTGTTCTTTCTCACTTTTTCAATCTATGTTAGCCATAGTGGAAATTACTAGAAAAAATGATTTCATAAGGTGTAGGTTAATTTTGGGGGGACCACACCCAGTGACGCTCAGGGGTTACTCCTGGCTATGCATTCAGAAATCGCTCCTGGCTTGGAGAACCATATGAGACATTGGGGATCAAACTGCTGTCCATCCTGGGTTTGCACATTCAAGGCAAATGCCCTACCACTTGTGCCACTGCTCCGGCACCTGGTGCAAGTTAAATTTTTGTTAAAATACATTTTATAAATATATGAGAGTTGTTTAGGCATCAACCACTATGCTTTGAAGATTCCAGAAGCTCAACAACAGACATTTTTATCTCCTGCTTGGGCTAATAATCTAGGCACAAACAGTGAACTAAACAGGATATGTAAAATATGCAGAGAGAAGCACAGAATGTGCTGGTAAAAGAGAAGAAACAATGGAGAAATTTCCTCAGTTTCAAGGTCTCAGGAATATTGTCCAGAGCAACAGTTCTCAAACTTAACTGTGCATGGATCAGCTAGAGAGCAAAGCAAAGCAGACTACTGTTTAACTGTCCTTTCTCCAGAGTTTCTTATTCAGTAGATTTGTGAAGCCTTAGAATTTTTCATTTCTAACTTGTTTTCAGGTGATCTGGAGACTAGACTATAAGAACTATTGTTTTGGAAGTTTAAGCTCTTGCTATTCAAAGCATGATCTCAAAACCAACAGCATCACCATGTGAGTGTTACCTGGAAACCTATTAGAAATGTGGAATTTTATATTTCTCCCAAGATCTAACAATAACATTTCTGCTAATCCTGATCAACCAAGATCTTGGGTGAAACCCCTTCCCTCTGTCAAGTTTGATAGCCACCTCTCTAACCCAAGGTTTTTCTAAGTTGACTACACATGGAAAATTTCTTGGGCATTTAAAAAAAAATTAATGATACTCAGCTTTCCACTTCAGAGATTCTAGTCTTTTTGTTTGTTTGTTTGTTTTTTGGGGTCACACCTAGCAGTGCTCAGGGGTTACTCCTGGCTCCATGCTCAGAAATTGCTCCTGGCAGGCACGGGGGACCATATGGGGCACCAGGATTCGAACCAATGACCTTTTGCATGAAAGGCAAACGCCTTACCTCCATGCTATCTCCCAGGCCCCAGAGATTCTAGTCTTTTTTGACATAGGTGGAAGGTGAAACTGACATCTTCCTGGGATGATTTTAGTTTACAGCAAAATCAAAAAGATCTGTAAGTCTAAGATAAACAGTTCCTAAATAGGAATTGGCCCAACAAAGGAAAACAGGAAGAATGTTACAGAATTTGGAACGAAATTGGGAACAGAATGTGAAAAGGCACAGTGACAGAGAAAGCAAAGAGGGTTCAGTGAAAGAGAATAAATAGAAAGGGATTTGCTGGAGTGTAAACAAAAGAGAAAGGAAAGAGGAATTTTGTGGTCAATGGTAGACATCTCTACAACCTACAAACAGGGTTTTCTTTGAGAACTGGGCGCACCAGATTTGTAATCTCTTGGACCTGTGGAAAGGATTGTTGTATGGATGAGAACAGTATACCTATTATTGAGATGGATATTCCATTAATCATAAAGAAATATTTATTATTGGTCTTGACAAAAATGAGTTTCTTTTTAGGGAAAAAATGATCTTTAAATGACTAAAGAGGGAAAGACAAAAGACAAAATAAATAACAGAGCATAGCATTCTAAAATATAACATTCTGGCAAAGTTTTCTTGTAAATTGAAGACAAATAACAATGAAAAAGCTCTTTGCACTCCAGGAATCTGCTAGAAAATGTGACATTTGTAAAGTTGTCTCCCTGCCCTTTCTCTCAAGAAGGATAACAGTTATATCTCCAGAAATAACTCTAAACCCAGTGATTTTCAACTGCTGATCCATTGACCTATGTCAATTCGCAGATATAAAATGAGGCAATTCATGACCTCAGAAACAATACAAGCAGAATCAACCTATGACATCTTGCCTTCATCAACCTTTTACTTTTCTGATACTGACATTGCCACATTTTTGCCTCCCCTTAGAAGACTCATAGACCTTTTCTTTTATCTTATCACTCCTCTGCAAATTATTCTTTCTAGGCCTAAGTTTATAGCTCAGTAGTAGAGTACGACATTGCATGTATAAAGCCTGAAGTTGGATCACCAGCACCGCTAAACAGAGTGTGAATTTGCAATCTCTAATATCACCAGAGTGATGGTAGCAAAGAAGAGGGATGAAAATAATTAAATAATTTAATAATTAATAACCATAGAGCCAATCATGTGACTTGCTGTGCCAGAGAAACTGATTTAAAACTATTGTTTCAGACTGGAGCAAGAGCACAGCTGTAGGGTGTTTACTCTGCATGTGGCTGATTGGAAACTGATCCAGGTTTGATTCCCGGCATCCATATGATCCTCAAGCCTACCAGGAACAATTTCTTCTATTTATTTATTTTGGAGGGGGGGTGATTTCTGAGTACAGAGCCTGGAGTAACCCCCCCCAGTGTCACCATGTGTGGCCCCAAAACAAACAAGCAAAAAAAAAGAAAATCACTATTGTTTCTAAATTAATATATCTCCAAGATTCTAACTAGCCCCTTTGTTTTAGTCAACACTGAGGACTTCATTTTTATATTTAATGCTTGTAATATCATTATGAATATTTTTATTTTCTCTTGTTAGTCTGTCTTTCATTAGTTTAATCGATAGCACCCCCGTCACAGAAGCTAAAATGAGCAAAGGAATAAGAGTATCAAGGGTATCAACTCAACTTTCAGACTTCGTGCTGAAATATTGACTTCCATCATTGGTTTTAACAAATATTTGCTGAGCATTCTATATCATGTCCACTTCTGGTGCTAAGGTAACAGAATCCAGATTCCTAATTCTCTTTTTCTTCGCAAAAAGTTGCATAGTGTGTTATTCAGACAATCAAGGGTTTTCCAAAAAATGCATTAGCCTGTCTGATTGAAAAATTGACAGGGCTGTTAAATGGGAGGATTTGTGTCATCCAACTCCACTTCAGCCCTCAGCTAAACTGTTAAATGGTCTCATTCAGGCTGCAGCTGCAGGATTCCTGAGGTCATGCCAGTGGGTGCAGGGAATGCAAACGAAGATTAAGTCTTGGCTTCTGACACCTCTCGGCTTTGAGGAAGAACAAATGGGCATTTGTTAGGGAAATTCCTACCAAAGCAACACAGGGAAGGGATTGAATGCCCATGAGACTCTGGGCCAAACATAGAAAAAAAATCAACAAAACCTTATCATCTCCACCACACAGTTTATATGACCTCACTATCTTGCTAGTTGTGGAGAAGGCTCAGGGGCTAGTGACTGAAGTGGGTATGAAAGCAGAGTAGAAGTGATAGCTACTCAAAAATAGAAGCTATATATTATAACCTAAGACATATAAGATAAATGAGGTTAAGAACGCACCTAAAATACTACTGTGAATGATTTGTAATCCACTTTGGTCAAAATAAAAATTATTAATAAAAATAAAAGAAAAAGAAAACACTTTGCAAGACAAAGAGAAGACAAAGGTATTATTTGGGTTCAGATCCCTAGACCATTTTGTCCCAGATATAGCCCCCAAAAATGATGTCTTTTTTTTCGCTCTATAAGATGCACCTGACCATAATTTTTAGATGCTTTTCTTCCCTGCACTCAAGCTTCAGCTCCAGGTGACATTCACATTTCCCCCTGAAAAGTGCATCTTCTGGTACAAAAAATATGATATCTGTTAAGCCATCACATAGGTGACACCATAGAATTCCTTTAAAAAAAAAAATCTATAGAGTTAAAGATAGAGAGCGCACATTTGCTAAGGTGCTTTCCTTGGATGCACCCAATCCATCACATCCCATAGTTCCTGAGAACTGCCAGGAATAAATCCTCAGTGCAGTGACAGGAATCATAACTAAGCATCACTGGGTATGACCCCAAAACTTAAAAAAATATGACAAAAATCGGGGCTGGCGCGGTGGTGCAGCTATAGGGTGTTTGTCTTGCATGCAGGCTGACCTCGGGCAGACCATGGTTTGATCCCTGGCATCCCATATGGTTCCCAGAGACAGAAGTGAGTGCATAGCCAGGAGTAACCCCTGAGAGTCACAGAGTGTGGCCCCAAAACAAACAAACAATAAGATAAAACTCTACACAGAGCAGCAAACATTTAATTCTTACTAGATCATTCTTATGAAATCTAATGTTTCCATTATTTCAAGTATTATAAATTACCTCCTGAAATTTGATTCAGCTACCATCACAAAAGTGTTGTTACCTGTATTACTCAAAGGCTATGTTCAGGCACTTTAACAAGACCCCATTGCATTCTGAATATTATCACTCTGTTGACTTGGGCCATATATAATTTGAAGTTTGTTCAACCAAAAATGATTGACATTTGTATGTTAAAGTTATTTGGTGGTGGGGTGTGTTCTTTTCTTCATATTGCTTTATATTAGAAATATCCTTGTCTTCCCCAACTCTATCACCTAGTAACACTCATTATCATATCTGTAGACATTGGCCTGTATTGTTTGAACACATTTGCATCTACTTAAGAATCAATGGTATACGAATGCAATTGCCATTCTGAATTTGGTCAGCTCCACAGACTCACTCTATTTTCAAAAGAGATGTATTCAAGCCTCGAAAAATCATAGGCTTATCAACTGCACAGCTGAAAATGGCAATCTTGGGAGGAGAGGTTGGGCCATGCCTTGCCCTGCAAAGCCATGCCAGCTGCACCTACCACTCAAAACCACCAAAACTTCTAGTATGTAGTATTTGGGCTAACATCTACAGGACATTTTAGGAGGGAGTCTGGGCACTCGCCCTTCTTGTACTTCCAAAAGACTTGGTGCCAAAAAGTAAGGTCCCGTAAAAACCACAATATCTGCCACAGAGCATGGTCTCTTATAATTTTTTTCCATACTATAATCCCAATTGGAACACAGCAATTTTATGGCAATGTGGATTCAAAGCCATCTAATGTCCAGGAACAAAATAACAGAAAATCAAATAGCAACAAATATTTAGCAAACTTTCTGACAATAACTTAATGACATTATTGTAAGATACATTAATTTCACAAACTTTCTTATTGCTCTACTCTTTTAATAATTTCATTTCCACTTACTATAAATAAGCAATATAGAATTTCATATCGGCCTAGGGTTAAGTTAGGGTAATGGGTGGAAAACACGGAACAATGATGAAGGGAATTTTACTTTGGCAGTGATATTGATCTTAAAACAAGTATATGAGCAACTATGTAATATATGATCTTTAAATCAAGTTATTTATGTTAAAAAGCAGTGGTATAGAAGAAAGGTGGAGTTTCCATAGAGGAAAGCATCAAATGACCATAATCTTGTGCAAGATTTTAATCTTTAACATAAAATATAAAACTTAATTAATAAAAAAAAAAAGAAAGAAAAAAGGGGCCCTGGAGATAGCATGGAGGTAAGGCGTTTGCCTTTCATTCAAAAGGTCATCCATTCGAATCCCGGTGCCCCATATGGTCTCCTGTGCCTGCCAGGAGCAATTTCTGAGCATGGAGCCAGGAGTAACCCCTGAGCACTGCCGGGTGTTACCCAAAAACCACAAAAAAAAAAAAAAATTAAAACTTACATAATTCTAAAAGCAAATCCTGTGTATAGCTTACTATACAATCCATCAACACAATGATTTCTTAAATTACATAAATAGGCATCATCAATGTTTTCTGACCATATCTTTAGTATTATCTAGCATATCTAAATATATGTATTATCTGGTATTAATATAACAATATTCTATTAATACTTGTATACTATATAAATGTTATATATTACATATAAATATAAAATGTTATATTTATACTAATATAAATATTATCTAGTGTATCTACATAAATATTTAGTAATATTTGTCATGCAAATTATCAGACTTTGCCAATAATAGAGTATAATACCCCCTAAAAATAAACAAAAATAATGGAGTACAATGTTTGCTGTCATTCAGTGAGAAATAGAATGTGTCATAGTCATTATAAAGAGTAGTTAATGGAAATTAATAAATAAGACTTAATGATGTTAATTATACATGCCTCAAGAACTGTGATGATTTTAAATATTAATATTATTAACATTAATAATATTAATATTATATTAATAACAACTATTTATATCTCTCACATTTCTGTTGGTAAGAAATCCAGCAAGCTTTTAGTTAGGAAGTTCAGCTTGGGGTTTCTGATAAGATTGCAATAGTCTGTCAGCTGTGACTGCTGTCATATGAAGGTCTGGGTGGGAAAGGATTTTGCACTCCAAAAATGTCACAAGACTAGCCAGTTGATGTTGGAAATTTGGCCCTCTCCACAGGACTGCTTGAATTTTCATGGTATCGCATCTGGTTTTCCCTACAGTTAGTGAACTGAGAAGCTTCAGTGCCTTATAATTTCTGCTTGGAAATCACAAATCATCCCATCACACAGTGAATAGAGGTCACAAAAGTCAGATAGGACTTGATGAGATAAATATTACACAAAAGCATGACCACCAAGAGCTAAACACCATTGAGGACTATTCAGAGACTGGCTTTCAAAACAGTTCATTTTATTTTCTTATATAAGTTTTTTTTCTCTTTTTATTAACTTTACTTCATTGAACAATGTACTGCATTGGTTCCAGATTTTTTCTTTTTTCTTTTTTTTATTAATATCTTTATTTAAACATCTTGATTACAAATATGATTGTGATTAGGTTTCAGTCATGTAAAGAACACCCCCTTTCACCAGTGCAACATTACCACCACCAATGGAGAAGTAATCAGCAAACTCAGAGCAAAGAGT
Organism: Crocidura indochinensis; assembly: GCA_004027635.1. Classification (NCBI taxonomy): domain Eukaryota; kingdom Metazoa; phylum Chordata; class Mammalia; order Eulipotyphla; family Soricidae; genus Crocidura; species Crocidura indochinensis. The sequence continues at coordinate 11,646 of PVKC010003929.1, forward strand.
ATTCTATAAGACATTTGGCTAAGACATTTTTCAAAGACAGAAAAAAATGTTTTTAATGTAGAATTGTTCTTAATTAAAGGACACAAAAGACAAAGCAAAATTAACATATATAATCTTAATTTGATCCAGGTTTTTTTTTGGGTTTCTTTTTGTTTTTGTTTTTGGGTCACACCCGGCAGTGCTCAGGGGTTACTCCTGGCTCCATGCTCAGAAATTGCTCCTGGCAGGCACGGGGGACCATATGGGGCACCGGGATTCGAACCGATGACCTTTTGCATGAAAGGCAAACGCCTTACCTCCATGCTATCTCCTGGGCCCCAGTTTTTTTTTTTTTTTTTTAAAGAAAATCAATAAAGGTGCCAGAGAGATAGTACAACAGATGGGGCATTTGCCTTGCAGGTGACCAAACCAGGTTCAATTTTTGGCATCCTTTATGGTCCTGAGCACTGCTAGGATTATTTTTTACTGCAGAGGGAGGAATAACCCTTGAGCACTGCCAGGTGTGGCCCAAAGCCTTAAGAATTAAATCAATAGGGGCCAGAGCAATAGCACAGTGGATAGGGTGTTTTGCCTTCCATGCAACTTATCCAGAATTGACCCAGGGCCAACTAGGATTTAATATCTGGTATCCCATATGATTCCCTCAAGCCTGCCAGCAGCAATTTCTGAGCACAACACCAGGAATAACCCCTGAGCACTGCCAGGTATGACCTCAAAAGCAAAAATAAATAAATAAATAAATACAAAAAAAACAATAAATAATATTGGAGATACACTGGAGATTTGTGTATAGATTGTACCTCATATAATATTATATTTGTCCACAAAATTTTTACAAGAAAAATATCCAAAAAATATAAATCATGAAGATGAAAAGAATAACAAAATGTTATATATGTAGATAACATAATACTAATTAGTAATAAAATGGAACAGAATATTATTAGTCCTTACTACATGGATGATTATTTCTGAAATAATATAAGAAAAAAACTATACTAAAATTTGCATTTTGAATGACTCAATTTTTATGAATTTCTATAAAAATCAGCATGAGAAAAAATTCTGAGGTGGCAAAAATGTCCTTTATCTTGATAGAGTTTTATCTTAGTGAGGCACTGATTATATGAACTCTTTGAAAATACATTGAAATGTATGTTCATAATGAGTATATTTCTCTGTAAGTTTTATCTTAAATTTTTGCTTTAAGTTTTGTCACAAATAAATTTCATAATGACATCATGATTAGGAGAAACACTCTAAAGCAGGGGTCTCAAATTCAATTTACCTGGGGACAGCAGGAGGCAAAATCGGGGTGATTCTTGAGTGCAAAATCAGTAGTAAGCCTTGAACATTGGGGGGTGTGACCCAAACAACTAAAACAAAACAAAACAAAAAATGATTCCTCTAGGGCAGGGCCACAAAATGTTGTACGGAGGGCCTCAAACGGCCCACAGGCTGCAAGTTTGAGATCTCTGCAAAGTGTTTATTGATATAGCACATTGATGTCTGAAACTGTAATAGGTTTGGAGAAGAAAAGTGGACATAAAGTACTGAGACAAATTAGGAAAAATCAGCAATTGGTTTAAATCTGGCTGATGTCAACTAGACTAACATTTAATGAACTGTAAGTCTGAAATCTTATTAACTGAAAAGGTGGAGTGAATACAAAATGTTAAATACAATTATTCCCTAAGGACCTAAGAGAGAGCTCAATTGACTATGCATGTATTTTGCAGATAGGAGGCCTCTTAGCCACTTTGTGATTTCCCCAATCACTGCTAGGAGTAATGCCCCAGAACAGATAGGAAGAGCTTATCTGTTCTGAGGCATCATCACTAGGACTACATCACTGGGTATAGACTAAAATTCTCTCTTCAAAAAACCCCCTATTCCTTTCGTCATGATTTCCTTAGTAAAAGTGCAGAGGCCCAAAGAGATAGGACAGGAGGTACAGCACTTGCTTTTGCATGCTTCTTTGAGACAAAAAACCTAGTTGGATATACTCTAGCACCACTCAGGAGTAATTCCTGATCACCAACCTTCAGGGGTCACTGTTGAACACAGACTCATAAATAATCCTTAAGCACTATAGAGTGTGACCCCCACACCTAAAAAAAATGTGAAACTGAAGTCATTTCTCTCTATTTTATTACATCTAATAACTTATAAATGCACTATATAAAATTATTATTATGAACATTATTTCGCTATTTCACTCATTCTTTTGACAGAGCCCCCCAACTATGTTATTATGATCTCAAATAATCTTGGTCAAAGATTGTAGGGAATATGACATATCTGCAGCAACGTACTCGGGTAATATTTGAACCCTATCACATATCTTCTAACTTTTCCTAGTCATACATATTTTTCCCATTGAATTAAATTTTAGTTGTTGTTGTTTTGTTTTGTTTTGTTTTAGGGTCACACCCAGTGATACTTAGAGGTTACTCATGGCTATGTGCTCAGAAATCGCTTCTGGCTTGGGGGACTACATGGGATGCCAAGGATCGAACCCAGGTCCATCCTGGATCAGCTGCGTGAAAGGCAAATGCCCTACTGCTGTGCTATGACTCCAGCCCCATTGACTTAAACTTTTAATGTTTTTCAAATCCCTTTCTCTGCCTGGAAATGCCAGTTTCCCAAGGTTTATTCAGAGACTGAATTCTCAGTTCAAGTGATCACACTTCGGTCTGATTTATATTCAGAGATTGTCAAACACAAACTCATAAACTGGGTCTGGAAGGAGACAAACACAATTACTGCGAGCTCTTTCCATAAATGTCACAGGTGAAAGAGGGCAGAGGCATGGCCTGCTCTTGCCTGGGTACTCCCTGGAGGGCAAAGTCTGAGCAGTTTTAATTCACTATGTAAATTATACCATCTGTCAGGATGGGGTGGGGGTGAGAAAGCAAAGTTGTGAATTTATAGGGTAAATGTGTGAAAAGAAAAGGATATGCCAGGTTAAAGTTAATTTACTACAAAGATTTGTTTTAAAAATAAATATGTTCAGAAAACAGACACCAATTTTTGATACTTTGGGCTTCAAAAGGCAATGGGGGAAACATTATTTATTGTAAAATGCGCATGGCAATGAAAATTGGGGACGCCAATAAAATTTTATCAAAAATTAGCAAGATAGCTAAGTAGGTCATGTAAAATTCTTGCGAAAAAACTATATAGATCTATTATGGAAAAACACTATATGGACAACCCGGGTGATTCTTTAATAATGAGGGAAATGTTCCTATTTTCTTAAAAATGCTTTCTACTTCTGAACAGTGTGAAGAAGCTATCTCTGGAACATACTAATGACCATATAAAATTATGTGTATCTCCAGAAAGGTGGTGATTTATTTTTTTAGTCAGAGAATCTATCTAGAACTATCTAGCTAGTTCTAGGCTACACTTGAAATGGGAGCCATCAGGATAGAGAATACTTAAGGGTTCTCCATTACAAAGATCAAATTTCTACCATGAAATCACTCCTCCGTGATTTTACAAAATGTTTTAAGCTCCACATTTTACTCCACATTTGAATCTCACCACTTCGAAAGACCTGACTGTAGGTATAATCTGTTTTATAGACATGGATATTGAAACTCAAGGACACTGTGTCTTGTGCAAACTCACATGCCTACGATTCAAGTTCTACCAATCCCTCTTTCATCCTGCTTCTTCTAGACAGAAAGTCAGATATGTTAGTGAGGTAAAGAAGAGTAGCTCTAGAAATACTTTATAGACACCCTCCCTCAATACTATAATTTGTCTAGGCTAAAGACCAGATATGCAAAAGACACCTGACCTTGAAAGATAAAATTTAGAATACGTGTTTAATTGATTAATTTGTTTATTTTGATTGGGGGATTATTCTTGACATTTTGAGCCTTCTCCTGGCTTTACATTGAGGAAACACACTTGAAAGGGCTCTGGGGATTATATGAGATGCTGATGGAAGTTACCCACTTGCAAGGAAAGAACACTGTGCTATTTCTCAATCCCCTTAGAAGATTTATTTTAATAGGAAAGCACTGTTTGAACTTGAAGGAGAATATTAGTCTTGTAAAGGGAATTCAATAAGTACCATATTTTTCATACCATAAGATGCACTCCCCCACAAAAATGTGTGTCTTATGGAGTGAGTACCACCTGGACCTGAAACCTGAGTGCAAGAAAGGAGAACATCTAAAAATTTTGTGCGTCTTATGGGCAGGTACATCTTATAGAGCAAAAAATGCTGTGTACAGTGTTAAGACTGTGCATGTATGGGGCAGATAGACTAAGAGAAAAAATTCTTGACAGTGGAGTATATTAGGGAAAATACTGTATTCACAGGTTATACCAAAGATTTGCTGTACATTGCATCATTTAGTCAAGGGCAATCTGAGGATAGAATTCTACTGTTTCTTCTCAGTAATCGACATTCCTGGAAGTATTCATTTCAGCCAGCTAAGGAATTCCTTATCACCCTAAACTTAGCTCTTGCTATTTCCATACCTCACTTTTTCTGCTTGCTTCAATATGCACTGTGAAGGAAAATGAACCTCTCTGGTAATAAAAAGAAGTGAGTTCAAGTCACAGCCCAAGGAAATCTGTGTTACAACTGCAATAAGACCTCCAGTTTCTCTGTATTTGGTTCAATTACTGGAGATTGCCTAAAATGTCTCCTAACTCTTCCTAATTCTGTTTCTCTTCAAACATGTTCACCTCCTGGACTACTCTCACCTATATACCCTCTCACCTCCTATACACTCTGACCTCTCTCACTCCCTTAATAGAATACCTTCACCTCCTCAACAACTCCTATATCTGACCTTTCAAAATCATCTGACTCATATATATGCCCCCATTGTTGTTTCACCAAGTGCACAAAGAAACCCCTAGTGCTTTGTGTTCCCTGTTCTGTTTGAAAAGTGCTTTGAACTTCACTTTTAACTTTTGAAGAAACTGCCTGGTGATACTGTGTTCCTGTTTTCTCAACTTCCCAGAAACAGTGCTGCCATAAAATGTATTATTTTTCTGGTAGATAAGTCCTTTGGGTGCCTTTGGATCCGGGGTCCTGCTTAGGATCTTTGGGAGATTATTTTCTAGTGGACATGTGGTTTTAATAATATAGAGTACCTAGGGGCTGAAGCAATAGCACAGCAGGTATGGTTTTTGCTTTGCATATGGCTGACCAGGATTCAATCCCTGTCATCCCATATGGTTTCCAAGCATGCCAGGAATAATTTCTGAGTGCAGAGCCAGTAGGATGACCCCTGAGCAATACCAGGTGTAGCCCAATAACTAAGCAAACATAATAATAATAATAATAATAACATGGAATACAATGAAGCTTTTTTTAACTGCTGACATTTTGTTTGGTTTGCTAACAGTTTACATATGTGATTTGTATGTTTGGAGAAGAAACAGTATAGAATTCAATGCTTGAGGACAGTACATAATTTTACATAACTCATTATGTGCTACATAATGAGTAACACTAATACATTGGCAATCATTTCTCATGTCTTCTTCACTGGGAAAGCAGTCTCTTACCTCATGATACCATTCAGGATTTCAGAATTGTCTGTAAATGCAGGTATTTGTGGCCAGGAAGTGAGAAGAGTGGGTTATGAAGGGAGAGTAGTTTTACATTAAGCATTATAGTTGTGGATGAAATGAGTTCCATTTGGTGCCGTGTAGTTAACCCAAAGATATATCCCTGTTTATACCATATAAATATCTTTTTCTGACTAGAAGTAACGGCATGACTGAGTTGATAAAGAAAATTCCCTTTTTTATGTTATCAACTATTTGAATTCTATTGAAGTATATGAAAACTCTAAGAATGCAATTATATCTGGAACAGAAATATTTATGAACAATAATAAAACTATTTAAGACTGTAGGCCAATATCCCCAACTAGATAGATACACAATATATCTATAATAGCTTACAGCTCTTTGTTTTGGTAGATCACTTAAGGAAATGGGTAAAATCAATGGATGACCATTATATTCTACCAAATTGCAAAATACCCTAAAAATAGTGGAACTTTTCTGTTTGTTTTATTTTTAGTAGTTGGTTTAAGAATGTAACTACAAGCTAAAGGAAAAAATGTACAATAACCCTAAGCAGTTTTAACCTCTTAGACACAGAATCACATTATGTAAATAGGCTCAGTTCCACATAAAGGCAGTGAGAAAGTCATTGACTTTAGATTTTGCATGCCTTAAAGCAAATGTCTAGGTACACAATAGTCCCTATTCTGGTCTTTGAAAGCAGAACTTGGACAGGGAAAATGTATGGGCTAGTGTCTACTGAGCTCATGGATGTAACTTTGTCTACCTTCAACTTCCTGTACCCTCCAAGATTCACAACAGAACACAAACCTAATTTTGCTTTTTGAATGAAGTGATTGCCTCTCTTTTCATTCTGAAAAAAAAAATTAGTGAAAGTGAATGGATTTATTTAGGAAATATGAGAGGGCAGGAGCCAGAGTGAGTGGGAAGAAGAAGATGGAGAGGGAGGTAGATTAAAGAAAAGGGGAGAGGAAGAGAGAGCCATAAAGTCCCATAAAAAGAGAAATTATGCATCCTAGGCTGGGATGCTGGCAACTCCAGAACAGTGTGCAAAAGCCTGTAATTCTTTAAAATCTAATACCTGTCTTGGTTTTATGGCCAGAAAATCCATAATGATATGTTATTTGTTCTCTTTACTATGTAGAAACACTCTTGGAGTAATTCAGTGTCATTTGCTAAGAGGCTGTGTTATTAAGGGTTGAGATTTTCAGAGAAAAACAATTACTTCATTGATAAACAGTCAAAATGAGTGAGGAGTGATACTCCTTCTTAGGCCTGGCTGTGTGGTTGTTATGTAGTGTTGCAAATAACTGCAGGGAAAGGCCAATCCCAGAGTTTTGCACACAGGCATGATGAGAAGTGTCGAGAAGAATAAAACCAATGGCGCATAGACATAATATAGTGCTACTTTGACGTAATTTTTCTTTTCTTTTCTCTTCTGCCCTTTTTTCTTTCTCATCTTCCTTCTTGTATTCCTTTCTTTCTACCTTTCATTGTATTCTCACACAGTGGTTAACTTCTTGACTTGGAATTTTGGTGTCACTACTAATGATACTTATAAAACTGCAGTGCTGGGATTGAAAAATTGGTATCTAAAAAGTTCTGGGATTGAAAAATTGGATGCCAATCACGTGATCCAACCCAATGGTTGATATATTCTCCAGCCCTGTTCTACTTTGAAAGGCAATAGGGCTGTTACATTGGGCATTGGTCACCAAGAAATAGATTAATTTATCCTAGAAATACTATGGATATTCTTTTAAGCTAAACTGAGGCAAGTCAAACTGAATTTTAGATGCTCTGCTAGTTCTCAGTGAACTAAAGCAAAGTGAATCTGTTTTCTTTTCCTTTTAAAAATAAATTTAAAATTTATTACTAATTTAAAATAGTTAAAATTATTATTGTTAAGGTAATATTTTTATAATGGTGTTAACATTAATGCCTTAACATACTTACAACATTTCAGGCCCTTGATCTGTCAATTTAAGAAGAGTCATACTGTTTTGTTATTGAGATATTTTAGATACTGAGATTATCAGAGATAGTTTACATATATTTTGAATCTATAACTTCACTTCATTTTGTTGATTGTTTCCTTTGCTGTGAATAGATTTCTAGTTTGATATTAGTTCCACTAATCCCTTGGTATTTATATGCCTAAAATAAATTCCATAGCCAGTGTCAAGGTGAAATGGTTTTCTATACTATTACAAAAAGGGCAGTGATGGACCGGAGGGACAGCACAGAGGTTATGGTGCTTGCCTCACACATGTTCAATCCTAGATTAATCTCCAGCACTTCTTATGGTTCCCCAAGTACTGCAAGGAGTGAGTCCTGAGTACAGAGTCAGAAGTAAACTCAAAGCATTGCCAGTTGTAGCCCACAAACAAAACAAAACAAAAATGACATAAACAAAAAAATGCTGGTAAAAGTCACACCTGGTGATGCTCAGGAGTTATCCCTGACTCTGCACTTAATAACCACTCTTGTTGGACTCAGGAAATATATGGGATGCTGAGAATAGAAGCCAGGTTGGCTACATGCAAGTACATGACATACCTGTACTAGCACTCTAGTCAGAACCCTCATGCACTGTTGAGGGAAGTGAATGTAAATTAATTCAAGTTTCTTTAAAAATGGTGATATTTTTGAAATAATATTAAATATTTCTCAAAACATTAAAGATCTACCATATTACTCATCACTTACACTCCAAAGTATCTATTCAAAGAAGAAAAAATTGAATTCTAAGATATTCATGTATACGTATGTTTATTATGATACCATGTCCCAAAGTCAAGATATGATGCATATATATGAATATATAATGAACAGTATTGAATAACACTCGGCTATAATAAAAGATAAAAGACTGAATTTTGGGTGAATTTTGAGCTTAAGAGTGCCATTTTAAATGAAGAAAGTCAGAATGAGAAAGTAAATTCCAGAAAAACCTCACTGATTTTATGTTATATATAAGGAAACAAAGTGAACAGAGTAAAATAGAAGCAAACACTTATGCTTTGTGGTGCTGTGGTTTCCTTATCAGGGGTGGGAGTATGGACTGAGAATGGACTGAGACGACCAATAAATTGTGTTAGAGATTGTATTGACACTGTGGTGATAGATGTGGTATGATAATTTTATACCACTAAAGCCTGTAATCTTGTAAACAGTTAGTTCAGTAAAATTCAAAATTCAATTAAGAAAGCATAAAAAATTTCAAATATATTTTAAATGGTGAACCAATTCTTATTTACCCACAACAATGCCAGCTAACTGATAAAAATCCTCTTTCCAGGATTAGATGATAGTTCAGTGGTTAGGATGCTTGCTTTGGATGCAGTCAAACCAGGTTCTATCCCAAACAGCCCACATGGTCCCCCAACCTCTGCCAGGAGCGATCTCTGGGCACAGAGCCGGGAGTAAGCCCTGAGCATAAATTGCATAGCTCTAAAATAAAATAAAACTACTTTCTAGTATAGTAATAATATCCAGAGACAATAGAAATGAGGGCCAGGAGGATCAGTACATGATAGGAAGCTTGTCATTAAGAGCAAGGAATGCAGATAGGATAAAGAAGGGCCCACTATGACAATTTTAGATGGAAGTGATCACTCTGGCAAAAACTGGGTGCTGATATGCATTGTACCCCTTTATTAACATTAGTGTAAACCACAGTGTAAAAAAGGAAAAAAAGAGAGATAAGTAAAATCCTTGCCCCAGAAGAAGGCAGTGGGGATTGGGATAGAGAAAATGGGGATGTGAGAGGCAGGAAATGGCCACCTGTGATGGTAGTGTACATTCTATGAATGAAACTTAATCATGAACAATTTTGTAACCATGCTGCTTAAATAAAGTAATTATTTAAAAAAAAAAGAAAGAAGCAAAAATAAAATAAAACCATCTTACCCAATGGCATCATGGGGGAAAAATGTTTGTGAAAACAATCTTCTTTTTTATGGCCTGAAAGCCTATCAGATTTGTTCTCTTCTTCATCTGGTGTCATTGTCTGTCTGCTTGTTTGCCACAATATTTCTGGCTTCTTTTAGCTCCTGGAATGTTCCCTACTTTATTGTTTGTGAATTTTGTACATGCTGTTCTTCTGCCTGGACCACTTCTTTTCCTGATAAATTTCTTATCTGGTAAATGAAGGTTTTATTTTGTTCATTCTCAAATGCTGGGTAGTTCAGGAAGGACTTGGCACCCCCTTTTTCTAACTGCCCATACCACACACGTCCTTCGCTGCAGTGATTAATTATATCTCTACCAGCTCTAGGGTGTGAGCATCTGGAATTCAGAATCCTTATCCATTTTTATTATCTCTTTAACTTAAGCATTTATCTCAGGATATTAAATACATTGTTCTTAATAAGTAGCTATTGTTAACTGAATTAATAAATGAAATTGAGAAATAAGACAGTGATTTGCCCTAATGGGTCTTTCAGAACATAATTTAAAAAGAACTGTCCAAATGTTCTCATCAAGTTTAATGGAAAGAGAATCTTTGCCTATGTTCCATGATCCTGCTGATCATGAGGGTAATGTTTTTCTTTTTTTAAATACTTTTATTTTATCAAAACCATTGTGATTTATAAAGACCTTTATAATTGGATTTCGGATATATAATGAATCAAGGCCAATGTCACCATCAGTGTTGACCTCTCTCCACCATTATTTCCAGAGTGCACCTATGACACCACCCCTGGCCCCAGCCTGCCAGCAAAACAGGACCATTTTAAGTTTGGATTGTTAAAAGTTTGGGTCTCTTGATTCTATTGTTGTTGATTTTGGCTTGGATATTTAGTTCTGCCCCAGCCTGCCAGCAAAACAGGACCATTTTAAGTTTGGATTGCTAAAAGTTTGGGTCTCTTGATTCTATTGTTGTTGATTTTAGCTTGGATATTTAGTTCTGCCCCTTTTTTTTTTTATCTCCATCAATGTACCTGAGACCATATGGCCCCTTATCCTTATCCTTTCTTTTCTTTCTCCTTCTTACTTTTATAGAAAATTTCAGAAATATGAGGTAAAACTAAATACTCTATGCCTCAAGGTTCTACAAAAAGGTTGTAGACCCTAGCTAAAAGATAAATAAAGGGGTGGGAGTTTTTATGCATAGGCATAGCAAAAGTTAGGAAAATAGAAAGAAAAAACTTTGGGCCTAAAAACAGGGTATCCCTACCCATGAAGCATTCTGTCATAAGGCCAACTCCAGTCTCCAGGTATACTAAGTTGTCTAAGCCAGTCTTTCTCCATAGTCTCTGGAAAAGTTCTCCTCAATCATGGTTGTCACAGGCAGGATTCAATTATTAGAGATGTCTTTTTGTAGAGAGTCTATATAGAAGTCAGGTTGTCACAAAGCATCTTCTGGTTTCTTCTCACCATTAGGGGATAATGCAGGGAAACTCACCCTGAAATCAAGTTGTTGCTGTTCCCAAGTTCTCAGGGTGTCAGTATGAACCCATCCTGAAGCAAGTCGGTGCCAGGGCAGTATTAGAGCCTTCCTCAGTAGAAGATCCTGGTGTTATTGCAGAAAACCATGCTGCATCCAAAAATGAGAATCAAGGTTCATGGTGAACAATCAATGACCAGTCAACTGAAGCCTATGTCAAGTCATTATAACAAATATTAAGGGTGAAAGGCCATAAATAAATAAAAATAAATAAAAATAAATTTAGGAGTTCCTAACCCTATTAGATAAGAACTTTCTATAGGTAAGATTTCCCCCATTTTAATGTGCCTATGCAAAAAGGAACAATGCTACATAGTACTACTGGTTCATATGGGGGTAAAAGTAACAAGTTATAACCTTTCTAACATGAGTTCAGAACTCAAGAGAAACTTATCTTTTAGAATTTCCTACTAAACAAATCCCCCCAAAAAGGAGTGGGGAAATCTACACCTACAAAAGGAAATACACAACAACAATTATACTTATTAAGGAAATGCATCTAAAGAAATACACAAAAGAACTACACATATCCCCTTTAAGTCTTTTTAAATAGTCTGGGAGTGGTGAAGATAAAATCCAGCGCACAGTTTCAACCCTGTGATGTGGTCTTGTGGGATCTGAAAAGCATCTTGCAGCAGACACAGATCAGAAAATGTCCTCAAGCCAAGGGTCTCTTAAAAGCCAAGTCCAGTAACAAGCAACAATCCATGGTAAAGGGAGGTGGGTGAAAAGGGGCTACCAAGACCAAATCAGCAGGAGTGGCAGCAGCAGTTTCTTCCAGGCTGAGGCAGAAGGCAGGGAAGGAGGCTTTCCTTTTGCTTTAGGATTCTGCTAGCTGCAGGCTGGGGGGGAGAGGGGAATATTCAGATTTCTGATAAGTTAAAAACTAAGGGTAAAAAAAGGGTTAAATAGGGAGAAATAACAAATCAGGAATGAGAGACCTAAAGAATAGAAAAGGATTTGTGTATGGTAAGCAGGGAAGGGGGAAATGGATGGGTATATATAACAGAGGGAAGGACTATATACAGTATAGACAGACATTATGTACAATACAGACTGATGACAGACATAGAGATTTTCTTTTTTTTAATAGTCTTTACATGAACTAGATTCTGAGAAGCTTCAGCCCCTCTGAGCCCAAGGACTAGGGGTTATTGCACTGCAGTATCAGTGTCAGACGATGATGCAAGTCTGACATCTGCTGGTAGGATAGGGTAGTACTACCAAGTCTATGCTAATGTATTCATTTCTAGGGGGAATCTTTGGATTGTAGATTCCACTGCAGCGAGATATTTCATTTTGATAAAAAGGGAGCCTTTCGTTTTGACTTTTCATTTGATATTCTCAGATTCATACAGCGAATTAATCACCTCAGGACCATAGAATTAGTGCTAAGAGTTCCACCTCTCATTTTGACTTCCAGACAAAAAAATTTTAAGGCCTTTTTGGTAAGAGGGTTTTGGGGGAACACTTGGCATCTCCTGGGCTTTGCATTCAGACTCTGCTCTCAGGGATTATTCCTAGTCCTGCTCATGAAACTATATAGGATGCAGAGAATAAAACATAAGTCAGTCATGTGCAAGATTTAGCCAAGGGCATTCTTAGGTTACTCCTGACTCTGTACCTAGAAATCGCTCCTGGCAGGATGGGGTGAGCATATGGAATGCCAAGGATAGAACCCTGGTTGAGGAAGTGCAAATCAAACACCCTGCTGACTGTGTTGTCGCTTTGGCCCCTCTTTTTTGTGCTTAAGAAGATTTCTGAATGCAAAAAAAGAAGTCTAGAGAACTAACAATGCTGACCTTAAAAATATTCAAATGGATGCATTGAAACTTGTTTTAGGTAGTATGCCAGAAATACTCTAATACAGAAATTCTTCTGTGTTAAACTCCTCATGTTGCAGAAAGGATCTGAAGTGTTGCTTTCTGCCCACAAATTTCCCATTTGGGAAAGACTAAAATTGCAAAAAACTTAAAATTGTACAAGAAAAGGGCCAAGATAGGGGGAAGGATTTGTATTGTACGATTTTGGATTATATCCTGTCAACTCGATTTGAAAAGATGAGAAACACACCAGAAGTGTGTGTCTCAAAAAGCCATGATCTTGAATGGAAAAATCTGAAAATTTGGAACTCAAAGAGAAAGAAACTGCCATCATAATCGAAGCAGACAAGATGATTCCACGAGGGCTACCTTTAGCTTAGCAGACTCACTACAAAAGCCCAAGATTATTCAATGTCTACATTACTTTGTGTCTACCTCAAGGGGCTACATTTAACCATGCTCATCTTTTTTTTTTCTAAAGTGCTTTATACATGAAAACAAATCTTTAAGCATTTCTGCAATTAATCCAAAGTGAAAAGAAACCAAGCGTCTTAGCTTCTACCAGGAACTTTTTCTCTTGCCTTGATGGTTCTGAGAAGCAAACCCTTCAAGGAGCTGACAATGGAAATGAAGGAAAGATGTGGCTTTCTGAAAGTTCTCACTGAATACCTGTGAAAATTTTTCTGGAACTCTTTAGAGTATGCTTTTAAAAAGCTTTGCTCTTGGGGCTAGAGCAATAGCACAGTGAGTAGAGCATTTGCCTTGCATGTAGTCAACCCAGGTTCAATCCCTGACATCCCATATGGTCCCCTGAGCCTGCCAGGAGTGATTTTTTATCTTTATTAAACAGCTTGATTACAGATATGATTATAGTTGGGTTTCAGTCATGCAAAGAACACCACCCTTCACCAGAGCAACATTACCATCACCAATGTCCCAGATCTCCCTCCTCCCCAACCCCACCCCCACCTGTATTCTAGACAGGCTTCTACTTCCTTTGTTCATTCACTATGATATGATTGTTCTCAATGTAGTTATTTCTCTAACAACACTCATTATTCTTTGTGGAGGCTCGACCTTCCAGCCCTCCTCGTTTTTTGTCTCTGGGAATTACTGCAAAAATGTCTTTTATTTTTCTTAAAACCCATAGATGAGTGAGACTATTCTGTGTTTTTTCTCTCTCCCTCTGACTTATTTTACTCAGCATAAGAGATTCCATGTACATCCATGTATAGGAAAATTTCATGACTTCATCTCTCCTGATGGCTGTATAATATTCCATTGTGTATATGTACCACAGTTTCTTTAGCTATCATCTAGTGAAGGACATCTTGGCTGTTTCTAGAGTCTGGCTATCGTACATAGCACTGCAACAAATATAGGTGTGAGGAAGGGATTTTTGTATTGTATTTTTATGTTCCGAGGGTATATCCCTGGGAGTGGTTTAACTGGATCATATGGGAGCTCAATTTCCAGTTCTTTGAAAAATCTCCATATCACTTTCCATAAAGGTTGGACTAGAGGGCATTCTCACCAGCAGTGACTAAGAGTTCCTTTTTCTCCACATCCCCGCCAACACTGCTTGTTCTCATTCTTTGTGATGTGTGCCAGTTTCTGTGGCATGAGGTGGTACCTCATAGTTGTTTTGATTTGCATCTCCCTGATGATTAATGATGTAGAGCATTTTTTCATGTACATTTTAGCCTTTTGTATTTCTTCTTTGATAAAGTGTCTGTTCATTTCTTCTCCCCATTTTTTGATAGGGTTAGATGTTTTTTTCTTGTAAAGTTCTGTCAGTGTCTTGCATATTTTGTTTGTTTTGTTTTTCGGTCACACCCAGCTGTGCTCAGGGGTTACTCCTGGCTGTCTGCTCAGAAATAGCTCCTGGCAGGGACGGGGGACCATATGGGACACCGGGATTTGAACCAACCACCTTTGGTCCTGGATCGACTGTTTGCAAGGCAAACGCCGCTGTGCTGTATCTCCGGACCCGCCTTGCATATTTTGAATATTAACCCCTTATCTATTGGGTATCAGTGAATAGTTTCTCCCACTCAGTGGGTAGCTCTTGAATCCTGAGCACTATTTCCTTTGGAGTGCAGAGGCTTCTCAGCTTAATATAGCCCCATCTGTTTATCTCTGCTTCCACTTGCTTGAAGAGTGCTGTTTCCTCCTGAAAGATGCCTTTAGACTCAATGTGAGTGATTATTGAGTGATTTTTTGAGCACAGAGCCAGGAGTAACCCCTGAGCACTGCCAGATATAACCCCAAAATAGAGAGAGACAGAGAAAGAGATAGATAGGTAGATAGATAGATACATAGATAAGAGCTTTGCTCAAGATAGTGCTTATCACTAATTAATTTTGTCCTATAAGCAGAAAAAGTAAAAACTTTACTTTTTAAATTTAATTCAATTTTTAAAATAATATCTCTATTTAAGCACCATTATTACAAACATGTTGTAGCTGAATTTTAGTCAGAATAAAAAATAGTACAAAGTTCTAGCAGAATGGAGAACAATTAAGCTACTATTTTAGTTCATTTATGATTGGGCTTGTTCCTTAGGGGAAAAAGAATATGAGAGGAAATATCAATATTTGGGGATGGGGTGTTGGGGCCAGTGATGCTCAGGACTACTTCATGCTCTGGAATTGCTCTCTTGTGGTGCTAGAGAAACCATATAATGCCAGAGAGTGATCTCTGACAGACCATATGCAAGGCAAGTAGCTTAATCCCTGTACTATCTTTCTTGAACAGGACAGAGCATAAAACCTGGAATAAACTCTGAGAATAGCCAGGCATGTCCCACCACCTCTCAACACACACACACACACACACACACACACACACACACACACACACACCTAAATTTTGATGCTTATCAATTCTTTTTGGTTAGTGAGCCCAAATGTAGATGCTCATGGCTAAATGGTTAATTACTCAAAATATAAGGATTGAAAGGGGTGGGAGGTAGAGGGAGTTTGCTCACTGGCAATCTGAGAAGATGGCAGACATCTTGCCTTCAAAAACTCAACTTGTCTATCAGGCCATAAGAGATGGTTTTTTATAGGGTAAAAAGAGTAAGTTATGGATTAATGGCTGTCAGAATGAATAATAAGATTTCTGGAAGGCTGATCCCTTGAGGCACATTCCATTTTATCTTCAAACCAAAGCAAAGATTGGAGTCTTGTGGGTGAAGAGAATTGGGATGAGGGAGGTAAGCTTTCCTTGTCTGTATTGATTTTGGGGTTGGTGATTTCACTTCCACATAAGCATAATTCATAAACATATCCTGTCTCAATCATTAGAATCACCACCCAACTCCAGACATGATCTGGGATGTCCTGCATTTGAATCTGAAGTCGTATGTATCTTTTCCATCTTCACAAAGTGCCCATAATGGAGGGCAAGCTCATAGTTCTGAGAGCAATAGTATAGAAGACTGCATTAAGTTAGTAGATACTTGAAATCTTTGCTTCTCAGATAAGGGATGAATCAAGTTTATTCAGAATTTTAGTATGTGGGTTAACTGAGACACAGGGGTCCAAATGAATGCTCAAAAGCAAGTGAAAATTCCTATGATGTGATCATTATTAGCTCTACATGTCTCTCTTAAAGATTAACTCAGAGTCATTGGAACCTCTGAACTCAAAATCATGCCCAAATGTCACCAGTAGCCTGGGGACATTTCTCAGTGCAAGTGGCAAATCAATCTGTGCAAGGCCTAGGAAGGAAATGAAAGGAAATGATAACATGTAACTCGGCTCACTTTTTTTTTTTTGATCTACTTTAAGGATTTACAAACAATCAGGGCTCTTGATCCTTCTTTGCTAGTTCTCCTGTTGTCCTACAACTACCAACATATTTTCTTGTATTTATACCACTACTAGTCATGGCCGTATTTATACCAAATTTACTTTCATCTCTTCTATAGTGCACAATTGTTGATTTTTCTTTTATTAAAGCACTGTGATTTACAAAGTTTTTTATACTTGAGTATTAAGACATACAATGTACCAGTACTGATCTTAACACCAGTGTCAACTCTCCATCAGATTTCTAAGCATCTACCTCATTCTCCAATCCTGCCATCTTGACAGGTATCTTTTGAGTATAGTTTTAAAGTTAAAGAAATCTCATGATTTCAGGGTTGTTGACTATTTGGTTTGGACATTTAGTTCTGTCCTTCTTTACCACCACTAATGTGCCTGAATCCCCCTGATCCTTGTCTTCTGTTGTTTCTCCCTCTCTACTCCACTCTTACTATTTTCAAACTTTTCCTCTCTAAACTCTGGGGACAAATATGATCTAGACATCACCTCTGTAAACTATCACATTCCTTCATGCAGTTTTTTTTCTAAATATCACATGTAATTTGATGCCATCCTGTCACATTGTTTTATAGACATAAATCAAGATCAACAGTACCAAATGTCCTTGAAGACATGAATATATATGTGTGTGTTTTCTTTACATATAAAGGTCTCCCATATATATTTATATATAATACCACATTTACAAGCATTTGCATTTATGTAGTCATTCTTCCACTTTGCCTTCCACCACTGTCAAAAATCCAAGAAAGGCTTTTTATTTTTTCCTAAGTGTGTTTTATTTTTTTATTTTTTAATATAATAATCTAATGATGGCGATCTCACCACCAGTTCTCTACAATGCTGTATTACTGCAGCGTGTGATCTTACTTTATCAATCCTTCCTTTTCTTTTCTATCTCAAACCTCTTGCTGTACACCAGATTATTTTCATCCATTTTCAAATATCTTTAAGCATTTCATCGCAGAATGCTGAAAACAACACTGAAATGTGTGTTTTCCTTTTTGCATTACACAGATAAGAAAGTGGGAGCACATAGAGATTTAGAGGGAAAAATAAAGTGATTTTTAAGCCTGGGACTTTGCATCTACATGCTTTGCCTTTCCTATATTTTGTAGCAGCTGATCCGATCTAAATATTAAGGCACTCCTGCCTGCAGGCTGTGTAGGTATCTCTATTTTAGTTATTTTCACTAGAGAATTAGACTGATTTCTTGGAGAACCAATCTACTGATCAGTGTTAAAACACTTTGTCTTCTGTATAAGACCTTAAAACGATATAGGAGAGTAGTTGGATAGACCTAATCTATACTTGGGTTGTACCATCTATAAAGAGTAATTGGTAATATATTGTCTTCCCAAATTCTAGCATTATTCTCCTCCTATTCTTTGTATCCCTTTCTTATCAGCAATATAATAAAGATGAAAAATTCTCTCTCCCATGAAAGGTTTTCAATGCCAAGGAGGAAGGAACTATAGAAATGCTCAAAATAGTCATTCTTTTTTTAAGGAATCTAACTACCTACTTGTGCTGACAGGGAACAGTGATGTGGATAGAACTGAGTAAATTTTCTTTAGAAGGGAAAAAATAGAGCAAGGAAGAAGATAATTAGGTAATCATCTGGAGGACACTGAGAAGACCCAAATGATAATTTAGCCAAGCAATTAAATTAGCAACCACTGCTGCAGACTTAAGCTTCTGCCTCTTGTTAAGTCTCAACCTCCTTATTTCCCTCTAGGTATTATTAAGTGAAAGGCAACTGTAAGTGGCGAGAAACGGTCTAGAGTAGGAGTCTTGTGAGAAGGATAAAAAGATAAATGAAAAAAAAAAAGAAACCTGGAATAAAAGCATTTTCTTGTTGACAACAGGTGAGGAGGAACAAAAGAGTCTGTATGTCTTTGGTTCTTGCATGTTCCTCTTTCAGTCAGGAGAATAAATCTAAAATATACCACTAAGGAAAAAAATGGAACCAAAGAAACTGAAAACAAAAATCGTTTTGCATTTAGCCAATAAATAATTGGAAAGGTGAAGATAAAAAATTGAAATTGAAATTAAGTTGCTATACCTTTAGTTCACTCCATACACAAAAGTTAATTCAAAGTGGATGAAAGACCTTGATATTGAACCATGGAGGAACACAGGTAGAACCTAATAGAGACATTGAGAAGAGACATTATTAATAGCTGCTATTGACCAAGCAAAGAGAAGCAAAAATAAACAAATGGGTCTAAGAAATGATGAGTAAAATAAAAACACTTTGGGTAAAAATACTCCCTCGCTAAATATCTGACAAAGGACTAATTTCCAGGATATATAAAGCACTTGCAAAATTTAACAACAAAACAAACAACCCTATCAAAAACTAGGATGGGGTTTGGGTGAGAAAAAGGGAACAGACTTCCTCAAAGAAAACATACAAATAGCCAAGAGGTACATAAGAAAGTGCTTCTCATTTATCACCAGGGAAATGCAAGTCAAAACATTAACAAGATATCACCTCACTACAGTGACACTGGCAAATATCAAAACAAGTCAAAATAGTTCTGGTGGAACGTGACAAAAAGAGCCCTCATTCACTGTTGGTGAAAATGTTACTGATCCAGCATGTTCTGTGGGAGACAGCATTGAAGATTAGGCTGTATAATGGATAAGTTATTTGTTTGCCTTGCATGTGGCTGACCAGGCTTTTTCCCCCAACACCATATGGTCCCGTGATGCCCAACAGAAATGATTCCTAAACACAGAGACTGTAGTAATCCCTGAACACCTCCAAGTGTTGCCCAGAAGTGACAAAAAAAAAAGTCAACATGAGTACTTGTAAAAAAAAATCAATAAATGAATTTTCACATAACCCAGAAATTTCATTTCTGACATCTGTATCAAAGGCCCCAAAATTGCTATTTCTTCTTTTTTTTTTTTTGATATCACAAAATTTCAGGCTTTATTTGTGTTGAAATGTTCTACAGGTTGAAAATTCACATTCAGGGTTGGTTCAGGGAAGAAAGCCAGAAAGGAGGCAATAGGAAACCTTATGTTCTACTGCTTGGAATAAAATGGAAGCAAAATTTCTGAGAGAGGAATTTAATGATGTGAATAAAAAGATGTCTAAAAAATACACAATTGAACTCCAAAATGCCACCTTAGGAATGTGTCTGAAGGAAATAAGCATGTATTTTAGTATGTAAGAGAGAATACAAAATTTTTATTAAATATGGAAAAACTCAGAAAAACATAAATGCCTGGCAAGAGGAATTGGATAATTTCATATCTAATCGATAATATATTACTCTGAAGCAATGAATAATTTTGCAAATTTTTATTTATCTTGAAATTGGCTGGTTATGTATTTTATAATCTTACTAAGTATTATTATTATATATTTTTGGTTGTGGGCCCCCAGCTAGCTGTGCTCAGGGGATACTTCTGGCATTGTGTTCAAGAGTTAAGTCCTAGTGGTCCTCAGGGGATCATGTTATAGCTCTGATCAAACCTGTAGGTTTGTGCAAGCCATATTCATGAACCCTGTGCTATCTCTCTGGCTCTAATATTATTATTTTTAATATAATTTTTATTTTAGCATAGTGGCTTACATATTGTTGACAATAATATTTTAGGTAGATATCAAAATAATATCAGGGGGATTCTCATCACCGAATTATGCTTCCTACACCTCCGTTCCCATTCTACCTCCCATATCTTCCTCCCTCACCCCCGGGGCTGCTAGAATACATGGTCCCCTCTGAGCTTAGTTTACTACTTAGTGATCCTACACCTGTTTTGTACTTGGTACCTCCCTTGTTTCCTCCTCTAACTGGGAGGCGGTACTAGATAGTTCCAGTTATGTAGTTTTGTTTAAAGAAGAGAAAAGTGATAAACTGGGGTAAAAAATCAAATACGCCGAAAATGGGCAGAGTTCTTCTAGAGGCTCTCATCATAGGTTTGAGAGGCGAAGGGGAAAAAGAATGTGAAACACCTCAACAGTACAAAAAGAAGTGTCAAATAAAATATCCACTGAGCACTCAACCAATAAAGATAAGCACCACATCAAGATAAAGATAAAGTCTTGAGATAAAAAACATGGCAGAGCACCTAAAGAAAAAGAAAAGACGAGAATAAGTAAATAAATATAAACGGAGACAACAAATTCAATAACCATACCAAAAAAAAAAAAAAAAAGAAATCGACAAAACCTAAATAGATATAAAAAATTGTGTTTTTTTTCCTCCTGCACAGGCACAGTAAATATTGGGGTCATTCGAAAAGGAATTTTCTTGGCCTAAGAGGTACAGGGTTTCTCTACCCTTGGAGTATATTGTCATGGGATTAACTATAGACTCCTTTCAGGTTCATTTACTCTCCCCTTGGTGCTTTTGTGGTGTTGGAAGACTTCTGCTTCATCCTGGTTGAGTAAACTCAGATCTCTGTATCTAGAGATCCCGCTATCTGCACAGGTCAAGGGGTGGAACTTGTGAAACCTTTCTTTGTGGTTCTAGAAGTTCTGTTCCCTCAATGTCATTTTAATCTGTCTTCTGTGTTTGGTGGTGTTGGTCTTTGAGCTGATCCTAGGATGGAGCCTATGATAGCGTCCTTAGTTGTGTTTCCAGAAGACCCATTCCGTTTCAATTGTCTCAGATGGATCTTTGGACATGGAGATCATGGTTGTTGTGCAGGTCGTAGCTCAAACCCTAGACTAGGGCTTTTTTTATTGGTCACATGATCCTATCAGCCAATCATCTGTCAATCGCGATCTTGGCTTTTGGACTGACAAGTCTTTTGATTTTGTCTTATCGTCAGCTGGAGGGGTAGCTCTTAGGTCAAGTTGTTCCCATTTTCCTCGTTGTCAGAATATCATATTAGAGTTGGCACTTGTTGGTGTCCAAACAGTATTGAGGATGTCCCAGATGAAATTTGTTTCCTGTAGCTGTCGTGAAGAACTGTGTCGTTTCAAAGTCTGGGATCCAAGGTTCAAGGTTAGACAGATGGTGTCTAATCCCCTGGGGTCTAAGTTGGGTCCACGTGACATATCTTCAAGGTGGTAAATGTCCCTGTATTGTAAATAAATATGAGTTCTTATCCCTAGTAGATAAGGACTCATTTTTATATGTAAGATTTTCCCTTTTTTTTTAGTGTGTTTTTGCAGGGGGAAATGGTGCTGCATTATATTGCCAGTGCATTTGGGGGTGGAAAAAGAAGAAAACAGAAACAGGTCACACACCCAAAAAATAGAAAAATAAAAATAAAAACATATGTGCATATATATATGTACATAAAAGGAACAAAGATTTAAAAATAATGAAATAACAAAGTAATTAAAGGAATAAAATGATGCAAGAGACTATTTTACATTTGGGGAAAAGCAGGTAAAGAGGTAGTGCAATACAGGTTTTATACTTATGATGGAACTGTAAGTTTCCCCATTATCTTTTGAGATTTTCTTGTGGTATATGGGTTTCTGGGGGTCTTTTTATTACACACACTGACCTTCTTGAGATTGGCAAAACTTTTGCAGCAGGGAGGTCTTGGGAAGAGTTCTTGCTTTGGGGATACTTTTAGAGCTAAGTCCGGTTTCAAGTAACAGTCCATGTTAGGAAGAGTTGGTAAGGAGGGCCACACAGCATGAGTCAGCAGGGTAGTTGGTTGCCTTTTCTTGCTGGGGACAAGGTGTGGGTTTAACTTGGTGTCCCTTCACTTGGGTGCTGGGTACTGGTTCGTTGGAGTAGGAGGTCAGTCTTGATGCCTAATAGATTAAGAACTGAGGGTGAAGAGTTTTAATAAAGTGAGAAATCTGGATGGGATTGAGGAGTAAAGGGATAGTCAGATTTCCAAAGGGGGGAAAGGGGAAAGTATATGTAAGGAACAGGAAAGAAGAGAAGAGAAAATACATTAAAAAGAAAAAGAGAAGAAGAAAGAAAAAAGAAAGTAGTGAGGAGAGAGAAGAAAAGGGCAAAGGAGTGCTAGTTTGTTTGAATGTATTCGATGAGTAGGGCCTGCAGAATAAATCTGTAGGTCACAGTTGCTTCTTTGGTGTTCTGGCTGGTGCTTCAAATCCTAAAAGAAGGTATAACCTAGAGATAAAGTATATGTTAGAGAGTTTTCTCAGGACATTCTCGTAGTGCAAGTGGGTATGGTATCGTATGACTGGCCCCGAGATGCCATCTTAGTTTGTCCACCCTTTGTATCCAAGAACGCCTGTGGACAGAAAAGCTGAGAGGTTATTTTAAATATAGTAAGATTAAGGCATTAAAACATATTGTTATGAGATGTTTCCATTGGAGTCAGGTATTGTTTACCTGTAATCCTGTATAGGATCCCTAAGAGATTATTATGGGCCTTTGTAGTAGAAGTCTGGTTACATACCTATTCTCTCTATGCTGCTGTTTCTGATGTTGCTGGTTTCTTTGTGGTATAATGTGTAGTCAAGGGTTTGTGTTGTTCTTCTTTCATGTGTTTTGGGCACTGCTCCCCTGTGTATGTTGACTGTTACAGTGTTTGGAGTTTCTAGAACCTGTTAAACCCTGTTATTTGATTGTTGAGTATTAGTTGTATATAAGGTGCATGTTCTAGGTGCTTCAGAATAGTGCTATCATTCTGTGTTTCTCTTTCATCTTCTGACTTACTTCGTTTAACATAATATGTTCTAGGTCCATCCATGTTGCTGCGAAATCTGTGATTGTATCACTTCTGACTGCTATGTAGTAATCCATTGTGTACCACATCTTAATATTCCACTCGTCTGTTGTTGGACATGGAGGTTGGTTTCAAGACGTGGCTATTATACTGAGTGCTGCGATAAATAGTGGGGTGCACACATACTTTGGGATGAATGTCCTTTCGAGTTGGGGTAGGAAACTAGGAGAGCAATTGCTGGGTCAAGAGGTAGCTCAATTCTGAGTTCCTTGAGCATTCTCCAGACAGTTCTCCATAGGGATTGGACTAGGGGGCATTCCCAGCAGCAGTGGATGAGAGTGCCTTTCATACTGCATCCCCGCCAGCAGAGGCTGTTCCCATTATTTTTGATGTGAGCCATTCTTACTGGTGTAAGGTGGTACCTCATTGTTGTTTTAATTTGGATTTATCTGATGATGAGTGAAGGTGAGCATGTTTTCATGTATTTGTTGGCCATCTTTCAGTCTTCCTCTGAGAAGTGTCTATTTATTTCGTCTTCCCAATTTTTATGGCTTTATTTGGTTTGGGGAGGCTCAGCTTTCTGAGTGTTTTGTATATTCTGAATATCAGTTCTTTATCTTATATGTTGAGTGAAAAGATTTTTTTTCCCAATCAGTTAACTGTCTTCTTGTGTTATGTAGGGTTTCTTTTGCCATGCAGAAGCTTTTCAGTTTGATGTAGTCCCATATGTTTATGTTTGACGCTAAAGTTCTTGCCATTGGTGCTCCATCCTCGAAGACCTTTTTGATATATAGGTCTTTGTGTATTCTACCTATTATATTCTCTATAAATTTTATAGATTCAGGTCTAATTTTGAGGTCTTTGATCCATTTTGAGTTGATTTTTGTATACGGAGTGAGGTATGGGTCAATTTTGAATTTCTTACATGTGGTTTGCCAGTTTTAACAACACCATTTGTTGAAGCGACTTTCTTTGTTCCATTTCAAGTCCTTGACTCTTTTGTAAAATATTAGTTGACTATATATCTGGGGATTTATGTCTGGAAATTCTGTTCTAACCCACTGGTCTGAGGCTCTGTCGCTGTACCAGTACCATGCCGTTTTGATCACTATGGCTTTATAGTATAGCTTCAGGTTAGGTAGCAAGATGCCACCCAGCTTCTTGTTTTTTAGTATGTGTTTGGCTATCCTGGGTCTTTTGTCATTCCAGATGAATTTTATGATAGATTGTTCTAATTCTTTAAAGAATGATGTCTGAATTTGGATTGGGATTGCATTGAATCTATATAGTAGTTTTGGTAGGATAGTCATTTTGACTATGCTGATTCTACCTACCCATGAACATGGAATGTTCTTCCATTTCCTTAGATCCTCTTCAATTTTTTTTCTGGAGTGTTTTGAAGTTTCCCTGGTATAGGTCTTTCACTTCCCTTGTAAGGTTGATTCCTAGGTACCTTATATTTTTGATACTATTTTAAATGGAGTTGTATTTTTGATCTCTCTCCTCAACTTCATTATTTGTGTAGAGAAACAATAATGTCTTTTGTGTATTGACTTTACAGCCAGGCACTTTGCTGTATTGGTTCATTGTTTCTAGGAGTTTTACTGTGGCCTCTTTAGGGTTTTTGATCTATATCATCATATCATCTGCAAAAAGAGATAGTTTGAGTTTCTCTTTCCCAATATGGATTCCTTTGATTCCCATCATCTCTTGTCAGATTGCCATTGCTAGAACTTCTAAGATTATGTTGAATAAGAGTGGAGAGAGGGGACAGCCTTACCTAATTCCTGACCTTAGTGGAAATACTTCTAGTTTTTCACCATTAAGGATAATGTTGGTTGTGGACTTTTCATAGACAGCTGTAACTATCTTGAGGAAGTGTCCCTCTAACTCTATTTTGCTGAGTGTTTTCAACATGAAAGGGTGTTGGATTTTGTCAAACGCCTTCTCTGCTTCGACTGATACGAGCATGTGGTTTTTGTCTTTCTTGTTGTTGATGTGATGCATGATGTTGATTGATTTGCGTATATTGAACCAGCCTTGCATTCCTGGGATGAAACCCACTTGGCCATGATGTATGATATTTTTGATAAAGTGCTGGATTCGGTTTGCTAAAATTTTGTTTAAGAATATTTGTATCAGGGCCCGGGAGATAGCATGGAGGTAAGGTGTTTGCCTTTCATGCAAAAGGTCATCGGTTCAAATCCCGGTGCCCCATATGGTCCCCCGTGCCTGCCGGGAGCAATTTCTGAGCATGGAGCCAGGAGTAACCCCTGAGCACTGCCAGGTGTGACCCAAAAACCAAAAAAAAAAAAAAAAAAAAAATTG
>PVKC010003930.1:0-37289 GCA_004027635.1 Crocidura indochinensis
TGGCTCAGTGTAACCCCACCCTGGATTTAGGTTAATCTACCTGAGACCCACCTATTGATGGGAGTAGTCTTGGGCGGATACGACCTGTAGCTTTACCTGTAGACCCCACCCAGGTGGGTGATATAAGGCCTTGATCTAGTAGGTTTGAGGGTTTGGACCTTTGGCCAGCTTGGAGGTCAGAGGAAAGATGGCTGAAAGAAGTTAAGATGCAGGGCTAGCTAAGAATAGCTGAATGCTTAATTGGTTATGATATAGGCCACACATGTGGTGGCTAGGGTCTGAATAAAGCTGTTACTACCTGAAGCTTGCCTGTGAGTGAGATTTCTACCCGTCGCTTTCCTGGACCCCAGACCCATCGATTAATGGAGGATGGAGCCACGTGGCCTGGGAGAGCAGACAGAGGCCTCCATCTCCATCCATCTCCATCCAGCATCATCTTTATTTATTTAATACAACAGCTCAGTAAACTTTTATTCATGTACAATGAAGAAAGATTGTTCAAATCTTAAAGCATTTCTCACAGGCAGTTTGTGTGAAGCAACATTTTTTTTCAGCATCACTGGTCAATGTATTTTACTGTATTATTTTGCATATTTGTGGCTTAAGAAAATTCAGGAGAGTTCTGTGTGGGATAAATGTGGAGTAAAGGTATAATGAATATTTCTACTTCCTTCTCTTCAATTCCTCTATTTGCATAGTTTTTTTTCTCAGTGTCTAACTTAAGACAACCTCAGTCAAAAATAACCTAGAATTTTTTTTTTTTACCTAGAATTTTTAAGGACAGGTAAACAGCACTAATTATTCCCAGAGAAGATGATCAAGGAGAACAAACACCCAGAAAGAAGTGAAAGATATAGAGGACAAGTCCTGGGGAAAGAGAATGAAGCCCCCACATTCTTTCCAGGTGTATTTCTTCCCCAAAATATTCACCTATGCATCAATTGGAAGTCCACCCCTTTTGGGTTTGGGAGGAGCCTCATTGCAGAGTCATGATTGATTAAGTCATTGGCCAGAGGCAATTGCTTCAACTTTCAGACCCTCTGCCCTGCTCAAGGTGTAGCTGGGGTTTCAGAACATTCTAACCCTCTAACTCCCAGTTTGTTCCTCTGGCAGGGAGCCCAGTTCTTACCTGGAAACCAAGACATTTCAGTAACAGAAAAGACACTTTGATTGCACTTACTGCTTGGAAATTTCAAGAGTTTTAAGAATTCTGTGCAAGAAACAAAGAAATTGACTATAGACAGTATTTTAAGTTCTTATAATTCATCATAATATCACAACATTATATTGCTTTTGTTTTTGTGTGTTTTCTCCCCTAGGCTGGAAGAAAATAAGACAGCAAAGGGCTTGGGTTCTAGGATTCAGGATCCTGTTGTATTATCGCTAGGGTCCTGCAACATGACTGCCTTTTTAGAAATCACTTTTGTGTTGAAAAATAATCCATTACTAACACTGAACAGAAGAGTATAACTTAAAAAAATCCAGTAATGCTCTCTATACTAAATTATCTCACACTAAGTTAGCTAAAGTTTTCAAAGATGGACCAAGCCTTACTGCTTACTCAGTTAACCAAGAATTACTTTCTATCAAACATACAGTTAAGATGAAAAGTTATGCTTAAATCATGAATATGTTTAAATTATACCTAAGGGTATTTCAGAAGGATCTCATCTCAATGTCAGAGATATAGATAAGTTGCTTCAGAATAAGAATAAAATGGAAAGAATTCACACAAAATAGCTGTCTAATTATTTTCCATTATAGAAGTCTATCTTGGAAGTCAAAAAATTACACTTTCAGGATTTTTAATAAATAGACAACACTGAGCAAAGTATTTGCCTTAAAGATGAGACTTTTACAAGCAACAAGAATTTAATAAGTGGGACCGGAGAGATAGCATGGAGTTAAGGCATCTGCATTTGCATGCAGAAGGATGATGGTTCAAATCCCGGCACCGCATATGGTCCCCTGAGCCTGCCAGGAGCGTAGAGCCAAGAGTAACCCCAGAACGCTGCCTGGAGTGACTCAAAAAGCAAAAACAAAAAAGAAGAAGAAGAATTTAATTAGTCAGATGGAGATGGGGCATTGGTGGTGGTAAGGTACACTGGTGATGGGGAGGTGTTTGTTTCAATGAAACCCATCTACAAGCATGTTTGTAATCATGTGCTTAAGTAAAGATATTGTTGAAAATAATTTTATTAGTCATAAAGTAAATATATTAACACTTCAATATCTGAATCAAGCATTACCATTATAGGAGAGCTATTGAGATCATGTAGGCTTTAAGAAACTTTCTTTACACATGGCTAACTCTGATTCAGATCCTGGTAACACTTATATCCAGAGTTCTGCCAGGAGTCAACCCTGAGCACAGAGGCAGAAGTAAGCCCTGGGTAGTGCCAGATATGAACACTAGCACAGAATAAACAAAACAGAAGGAATATTACTATTGTTGAATTATATCCAACATTCTTGAGTTCAGATATGGAAGTTAAAGGCTGCAGTGATATGACATAATTAAGAAGCTAAAAAAAAGTATTATTTGCCAGAAAAACAAATAAAAAGTATGAGCAGAGTCCCTCAGAAAAAAATCCATTAATATCTTGATTGAGAAGAATATAAAATAAACAGATTATGATAGCGCACAAAAACAATATCAATGAGGGCCAGAAGGACTGGCCCACAGTAGAAATGTTGCCACAAGGGACAGGGGGAAAGCAGTTAGGGCAGATAAGGGACCACGATGACAATACTAGCTGGGACTAATCACTCTAGAGAACTGATTTACACAAAGAATTAAAGCGATAGGCGTGATGCCATTTTAGTAATAGTATTGCAAATCACAGTATCTTAAAAGAAAAAAGGAAGATTGAGAGAACTAGGGATGGAGGAAGGAAGAAAAGGAGGTAGGGATAAAGAAATTGAGAAGGGAGAGAGAGTAAATGTATCTGCCAGAGAGGCAGACTGGGGGAGCATGGAAAAGACACTGGGGACATTGGTGGCTGGACATGTACACTGGTGAAAGAATGGATATTGGAACATTATATAACAAATTCATTTATGAACAACTTTTTGTATCTAGTGGTGGTTCAATTAAAAAATTAAAAAGATGCATGATTCTTCTGAATTTATACCCTGAAGACTTCCTTAGAAGTACAAAGAAGTCTTCTAGAAGACTAATTCTTGTACTTTTATAGGGACTTGAACTTGATAAAGCAATGTCTCTTTCTGTCCTTGACAAAACAGTGCTACCTTCTCAATTAAATATTTAAGGAAGAATGCTGTTATCTATGTAGAAGAAATATATAAAATCAAGAAAATGAAAATTAAGTCATCTGTTCAAAGTCAGAGAGTTCAAAAGATAGAGAATTGGCATTTTTTGTTCCCAAGTCTATTGCTATTGTCAGGATCTCAAGACATCTTAGAATATGAAAAGGGGGGATTCATACTTTTATCACCACTTCTTTGTCCCAGTAGGATAGAGTTCCAGGAAGCAGCTTGTCATGGCATACCGGCTGAATAATGATAACAGTGACTGAATTGTCAAAACCACCATTCATATTCCAGATCTCTTCAGGCAAGCAATGATAGGAGATGAGCTACATTTACTAGTTTTGCTACCACCACAAACACTGATAAAGGTGCTCTCATCCATCAATACTTTATGTGTAGATATGTCACACCTGTGTATCTGTGTCAGCAGTTAAATATTTTTGCTATCTTCATTGACAGACTTGTGTCCTTACAGAGATGAACTTGTTGTGGAAAAACAAAATCAGGCACATTCATGCAAGATCAGAAGAGAATGCAAGTAGTTAAGCCCTAAAGATCAGGATTGGCCATGGAGATAGCAATGTGGAAATATTTGGAGTATCTTTTTTGCAGCTCATTCTGAAGATGATAATAGAAATTGAGTGTCATGAATAACACCACCTTTGGATGCACAAATATGTATGTCTCCTGCCTGAAAAGGAAATATGACTTTAGTTTTTGAAAATGAAGGAAAAAGGAAAAGGAAATATCTGTCTATTTTAACTTATCTACAGGGAACAACATTTTCCTGGTTCTGAATTTCTACCTACCCTCTCTCTCTGACCTTTCCCTAATGGTTCTCACTTGCTAAAACAGAAAATCAGATGCTAGGAATGTCTACTCAGAACTTTGATAGTCTGGGACACCTGCAGAAATTCTCCAAGAAGGAGGCTTTCTCTAAGAAAAGTTTATGTCAGAAATGTCTTTCTTTTTTTCAGAGAGAAGAAAGAAGTATTGATGACATGAAGGTAAACATTGTACTGTGAGACTCAACTACAGAAGAAGGTAAGCTGTCCCCTCTGACCAGTCTTCAGGTTTAGAAACTTCATGAACCATGCAGGCATTTAGACCATCTCAAAACACGAACAGGAAGCGACAATGAGTGAGCTTGGCGAATTGTCGTATTTCAGACAGCATGGAAAATCATGACCTTTTTGTATCATATAGTGGTTTAAATATTGGTCACTCACATGAGAATTAATGACTCCCTTACTTTTCAGAGAAGCCACCTATTGACCAGATGGCCATGCCTTAGAATAATCCCAGACTTCACTTAGGATGTGACTGGTGCCTGCAAACACAATGTCTATCATTGTACTCAGTGTTCAACCTCTCCAAGATTTTATATCACCAAACCAAGCAATGAATCTTTACGACTTGACCATTGACTAAGTTTAAAAACAATAAAAGCTTCTGTTTTCACTCCTTGGTTGGATGATACAATATATTTTTACTTCACCACGATCAGAAAGTTCTATTGCTAAGGTGGTATTAAGAACAAAACTTTGGGGCCCGGGAGATAGCATGGAGGTAAGGCGTTTGCCTTTCATGCAAAAGGTCATCGGTTCGAATCCCGGTGCCCCATATGGTCCCCCGTGCCTGCCAGGAGCAATTTCTGAGCATGGAGCCAGGAGTAACCCCTGAGACTTGCCGGGTGTGACTCCCCCCCCCCAAAAAAAACAAAAACAAAAAAATTCTTAAAAAAAAAGAACAAAAATTTGTTTTCTATTAGTTCTAAAGACTGGATAAGTCCAAGATCATGGTGTCTGAGGACTTGGTTTGCATCAAGGTTTCTGTTTAGTTTATAAAATTCTATTTTCATAATGTGTTTCCCTCTGTAACTATATCCAAATTACCTCTTTTGATAAAACCATTGATAATACTGGATTAGCACCAGCCCAAATGTCTTTGCAAAGACCTAACTGTCTTTGCAAAGACCTCAAATATATTTATATTCTGAGTTTCTGAGGGTTAGGACTTCAACATAAATGTATTTAAGGTCGGTGGGACATGAAATTAGGATACAACAAACCATTTCCCTGTCCACTTTTAAGAAGGGCACATTTGAAACATTTTCTGCCAACTGTAGAAAAAATACCTATGAAAGATAGCACTTTTCCAAGATACTGGAAGGATCTGCTATGAGTTCTTCATAAATGCTATCATAAATGCTCCTGGGAGTAGGGAAGACTGTATTTGGAGCCCAAATCAAGACTCATTATATTTAATATGAAGCTTTTGCTATATATTTGGAACAGAAATCCTGACTCCTGCAAAAAAATCAAAGATGGCATGTAACGATAAACATAAGGGAAAAAGAAAGAGTAATCAAAAGAAATTTAGAGAGAGAATAGATGTTGCCAGATACATGGAAGGAGAAAAAGATTATGGTTGAGTCCTTCACCATTTTCTGGATTTCCTGGAAACAGGAAGAAAGAGAAACATGCTGAAAGATGTCATCTTTGTGGTCTATTAAAAGAACACAGGCAAGCTTGCCTGCAGAGCAATTTCCCCCATTGGAACTAAACCAAATAAGAAATTTATTGCATGAGACATTTTTCAAAGGCCTGAATGATTTAAGAATGTCAGACATTGAAGACGAAAAGTGGACCATAAAGCAGACAGTCAACAAATAGGCTTAATAAAAGTAATTATAATAAAAACTGTCTTAGAGCAAACTTTAGTTTTCTAAGGGGTAGGGGGAGATTGGGCATAATTTACATCTTTAGGATATTACAGTTCTTAGAAAATTCATTTTCACTTGTGATATATGGAATAACCACTCAAAGAAAAAACATTTGGAGATATGGATATTGCAACAAAGCATCTTAGGACATTTAATGACATATCCTAAATGGGTTATTTAGAAGCTAGCAATTCTGAGAGAATTTACACAACAAAATACAGAAATTTCTTTCTTTTATGCTTGATTTTTGACCCACACACAGTGTTCAGAGTTTACTATGTGTTCAGGTAAAGCTTAGGGAACCATATGTTATCTAGAGACCAAACTCAGGTCAGCTATGTGTAAGACAAGTGGTTCTGTCTGCTGTTCTATATTTCTAGCCCCAGAGATTTATATTTCTACTTTTAGTTTTATTTTCTTCTCCTTTCCTCTTCTTCATTCTTCAACTTTTCTTGTTTTTCACTCTCCTTTAGTCCTTCTATTAAAAGACATTTCATTTCTCCTCTTTCTCTTGTAATCTTCCTCTTTCATCTTTTCTTGACTCTGAAAAGGATTGAGACAATCAATGTATCTGATTAAATGTGAAGATCTAAGAGGCTCTCAGGAGCATATACACTATATATTGTACTTGAAGGTAGCTCAAACTTAAGAATAACCAATGATCTCTGTCTTCTGAAATTCAAGCCTCCCAAATCGCTCCCACATTGCACTGGGGTCAGCCTGTGGGACCAATAAGATACAGCGGAAATAATGGCAAGTCCTTTCAGGGAAAAATGAAAGACACAAGGTTTTCTTTCTTTTTATAAATCTTCTTCTGTACATCTTTCACTCTGAGAAATAGCTCTCATGCCATAAGCAGCCCCATGGAGAGGTCCATATGGCTGTTTCCTGTCAGTAGAATTGAGTGAGGTTGGAAGTAGATTCTCCAGCATGTTCCGTCTTCAAAACACTATAGTTCAGGCTGATATCTTGACAGAAAGTTCCAGCCAGAATATCCCATCTGAACTGCTGCCAAGTTATGTGAGATAAAGAACTTGTGATATAGTTCTGTGACCCACAGGAACCAGGAGATAACGTATGTTCACTCCTTCAAGTTGCCAAACTGGGAGGGTAATTTGTTATCTTTAATAGGAAAGTAAAAACAATATCAAATTGTCTTGCTACAATGCAAAGATTTCTCTCTCCTGTTGAAATTCTCTTTTAAGAGAGTTTTCTATATTCTCTCTCAACAGCACCCCACTTCCTTTGGCATATACCCCTCTTTAGTTTACATTAGTTTTCTTCATAATCCTAATCACAATGAGATATTACACTGCTTTTATTTGTCAGTTGTTTAAATTTGTATCAAGTAAGTTTCACATGGGAAGAAATATTCAGTTGTGACTACAATATTTCTATAAGAAAGTGTGCATATCAAAGAAGTGACTGGACAAGTGTCTGTCCATGTGTGTATTTGTGTACATTCAAATTTGATGATATATGCATGCATAATTTTGTGTATGTATACAAATATGTATGTGAATAAAATGAAAATTATTAATATTCATAAAGATGAGTGGAATTTCCTCATAATCAGAAAATCGCTTAAAGTTTTTAAAACATACAGAAGAATGAAAATAGTGTCTACTTTTATTTTGTTGTCCACATCAATAAATACTCCCCAAAACATTGTACAGATTGCATGCAATCCCTCTAAAGATACCCATGACATTCTTCAAAGAAGTGGATCAAGCACTTCGAAAATTTATTTGAACAATAAACACCCATGAATAGTAATATACGATGCGGAAAGAAATATACAATGCAGCACTTTCTCCAACTTTAAGTTGTATTACAAAGCTATCATCATTAAAACAGCATGGTATTGGAATAAAGACAGATCCTCAGATCAGTGGAATAGACTTGAATATTCAGAGATGCTCCCCAGACATGCAATCAATTATTTTTTAATAAAAGGGCAAGGAGTGAAAAATGGAGCAAGGAAAACCTCTTCAAGAAATGGTGTTGGCACCTCCGAACAAGTGGAATCAGAGATAAACAGATGGGAATATGTTAAGCTGAGAAGCTTCTGCACCTCAAAGGAAATAGTGCCCAGGATACAAGTGCACCCCACTGAGTGGGAGAAACTATTCACCCAATATCCATCAGATATTATAAGGGGCCAATATCCAAAATATACAAGGCACTGACAGAACTTTACAAGAAAAAGAAATCTAACTCTATCAAAAAATGGGGAGAAGTGAACAGACACTTCCTCAAAGAAGAAATACAAATGGCCAAATGGCACATAAATAAATGCTCCACATCATCAGAGAAATGCAAATCAAAACAACCATGAGGTACCATCTCACACCACAGAGACTGGCACACATCACAAAGAACAAGACCAATCAGTGGTGGTGGTGAGAAAGGAACTCTTATTCACTGCTGGTGGGTATGCCATCTAGTCCAGCCTTTATAGAAAACAATATGGAGATTCCTCAAAAAAAAATGAAAATTGAGCTCCTATATGATCCAGCTATATCACTCCTAGGGATATACTGTAAGAACACAAAAATAAAATTCAAAGATCCCTTCCTCATACCTATATTCATTGCAGTGCTATTTACAAGAGCCAGACTCTGGAAACAACCAAGTTGCCTCTCAACAGGTGAATAGCTAAAGAAACTGTGGTACATATACACAATGGAATATTATGCAGCGATCAGGAGAGATGAATCCATGAAATTTTCTTATACATGGATGTACATGGAATCTATTATGCTAAGTGAAATAAGTCACAGGGAGATAGACACAGAATAGTATCACTCATCTATGGGTTTTAATAAAACTAAAAGACATTATTGTACTAATGCCCAAGACAGTAGAGATGAGGGCCAGAAGGACTGGCTAATGATATGAAACTCACTACAAGGATTGGTGAGTGCAGTTAGAGAAATAACTACACTGACAACTATGGTGACAATGTTAATGAGAGAGAAGTAGAATGCCTATCTAAAATACAGGTGGGTGTGGGGAGGAGAGAGATTGAGGAAGGCAATGGTAATGTTGCACTGGTAAAGGGAGTGTCTTTTTGTGACTGAAAGTCAACTACAATCATGTTTGTAATCAAGGTGCTTAAATAAAGATAACAAAAAATTTCACAATAATAAGTGTATGTTTCCATTAGCTTGGATTCTCCTTTACGTGGTGTTTTGTTGTTGTTGTTGCTGTGATTAATTAACTTGTTTGATTCTAAATCCACATTTGTCTTGGAAGTAAAGTCTTTGAGGTTTAAAACATATCTGAACTTTGACCATTTCTCACCAGTTGCACTATTCTGATTGAAACTACCATCATTTCTTTAGTAGGCTGTTGCAACTAGTCTAGGTAGAACTTATGCCCTGGTGCCACTGAAGTCTGTGGTACCCTTTGAAATGTAAGTCAAGTTGTGTTATTCCGTCTATTTGATGTTCCTCCATCTCACTGGAAAAAAAAGCAAGTTCAATGCAATGGCTCCACCCTTATACAAATTCTCACATTACCTGGGCAAGCCCCATTACCTGCTGGAGTCTGACTGTAGCCAAGTTGTCCTCCTGGCAGCTCCCAGAATAAGTCAAGTCAGTGGGTCTTTGCTCTTACCTTTGAGTTCTCTCTTGCAGTAGACCTGAAAGTTGTTCCTGCTAATGTCCACCTTTCCTGCTTCCTGATTTCTCCCAGGTCTTTTTGGAAATGCCACCTCTTTAGTAAAGACTATTGTGACTTATGTTAAAATGGAAAACTGTCCATGAAGCATTCTTAGTCTACTTTATGTTTTGCTACTATATAAGTTTCTTATCTCAGTCTTTTAGCCTATTCTTATCCTCACTAACATAAAGAAATAAAGCACTTATGCACTTCATTAATTTTAATACTCTAGCACTTGTCCTTCTTCAATGTTTATCATTTCACCCTGTGAGATACTCAGGATTGAACAATTCAAATTTTGGATACTGCTGAGTCTACGGACCATACTTTGAGAACCACATTTCTAGAATTATGCTGCACAAGAGACAAGATTATAGACTCATGTGTTAGTTACATTTATAACAATGAGATGGGAGTCACTATGTTGAATTCACTCACCACTCATGATCAATGACTGGACAGTCTTATGAGATAGCATAAAGAACATCTTATTACCAAATTTGTTCGATAGTATGGTCCTTGAACTACAAACTAGAAGAATATATTGACCACTAGCCAGATGTGGCTTTTCAATTCAAATTAATTACAATTAAATACAATCTAACTCAGTTCTTAGTTCTCCCCAACCACATTTCAAGTTCCTACAAATGATGCAGGGTGACTACAATGGACAGTGTAGGTAGCATAAATGTTTAGTATTTGAAAATAAACAATTTTCATGGCATAAACATTATTGCCAAAGGTTCTGTGGAGCAAAATCACTTTAGAACATTCTTTTTTTTTTTAAAGCTTTTTTTTTGTGGTTTTTGGGTCACACCCGGCAGTGCTCAGGGGTTACTCCTGGCTCCATGCTCAGAAATTGCTCCTGGCAGGCATGGGGGACCATATGGGGCACCGGGGTTCGAACCGATGACCTTTTGCATGAAAGGCAAATGCCTTACCTCCATGCTATCTCCCAGGCCCCACTTTAGAACACTCTTCATGAGGTCATGGACCTTTCTTCATCTACTTGTTGCTCTATATCCAGTACCTTGAACAATACAATTCAAATGAGATTTTGACTACCCATATCTTAATACAGAATTGGATCTGCTTCGTGATTTATCTCCAATTACTAAAGGTGAATGAGTGACTATTAAAAGCAACCAATTCCTTCAAACAAAGGGGGAAGGCATGAACAGAAACATCTTCAAAGAAAAAATACAGAAGGCCAAAAGGCATTTGAAAAAAAACTCTGTGTCACTTATCATCAGGGAAATAAATCAAAATAACAATGGGATATAATCTTGCAACCATGAGACTGCCAAACATTACAAGAACAATAACAACAAGTGTTGTAGATGTAGGGACAAAGAAACATTACTGGCTTCACAACTCCTGTAGGATTAGTATGAGCAAAATTGCACACACACATAAAAAGTGAAGAAGCCCTATAAGCCTCTGGGGTGAGAGTAGTCTTCTGACTGGATCAGGCACAAAGGAGGTTCATTTTCAGAGAAAATTTGTTCAAGTCAGCTCTAAAATCTTGGAGCTCAGCTTCATGAAGCTCATGTGACCTCTCCCATGTGCAAGTTCAAGACAATGCTTCTTTCCTCCTTCTGAAACATTCTCCCTCCCCACTTCCGATTATAGACCAAAACGCTATTCATTCTGGAATAAGAGCAACATAAGCCTTCCAAGGCCAAGTGTTTCTTGGACATTGTAGGATATTTCAGGTCTCAGTCCTTTAATTATATTTTTTCCATCATCAGATTGAACTGATCTGTATAAAGGCAAATGCTAAGTCAGTACAGATAAAACTATTATTGTGTTTTTTTAAATTTGTTTCTCTAGAATGCTGATGACTACTTGTGATTTTCAATGGCATCTATTATACTATATTTTTTTTTCAGAAAAAATATCTGGCTTGGGAATGAAAAAAAAAAACATGTTACTGTACAAAAGACAATTCACAGCCACCACATTGGAAAAAATATTGTGTTTGGCAAAAGAGAGTCGTTTGGATGCCATCATTAAACAAGCTCATCTTTGGTCCAGTGACTAGAACTGAGAAAAGAATAAGTAGGTCATAAAGTTCTGTCTGCATCCTAATTCAAAAAGGTTACTTATTCCCTTGGATTTCAATTTTATTGGCTGGGTCAAATGCCTTCTTAGTTCTTATAATAGCTGCAATAGAATAAATATCTCTATTCTTTTAAAGAAATCTTTTCAGACAATCTAAATCTTTAGACTGGCAAGATTTAGTGTGATCTTGATCAAAATTGAGGCCAGAGAGCACTCAATATTTTTGATGGATGTGGCTACTCTAACTTATTTTTTTATGGGCCTGGACATTAATGTATTTCCTACAGCTAAATAAAATGCTAAGGAAGAGAGATTTTTAGGAAATTCAATATTTTTTATTATATGGTGCCAATATTGGCTGCTCTCTGACCCAAAATATCTATCATCTATGTATGTGAATAGATGTATATCTGTATGCATACACAAATATCTCACCTATCTAAGTTTATATATGTATTCATCATTTTTATATAAAATCAGAGCATCTTATAAAGTATGAATGGCAGTTATACTTAACAAAGAGTGTGACTCCTTGGCATTACTATTGCCATTTTCTCTTCTATGGAAATTAAGTGATTTTTCTAAATTAACAAAATAATCATTGGTAGAATAAAAAGAAAATTCTGACTTTTTGTGCTATTGAAATTTAAAGACATACTTTTCTGTTTGTATTTGAAACATTTGTGAAGCAGAGTTGTTCAAAGTTTTTGGATTTCTTTTATCTTAGTAAAGATTATATTAAATTTTTCTAATGTGTTTTGTTTGTTTGTTTGTTTTTGGGCCACACTCAGAAGTGCTCAGTGGTTACCCCAGCTCTGTTTTCAGAAATCACTCTGGCAGGCTCAAGGAACCATATGGGATGTTGGGGATCTAACCCAGGTTGGCCACATGCAAGGCAAACACCCTTCCCTCTGTACTATTTCTGGCCTCTCTATAGTGTCTTTGTAAGGTCAAGGTGATGGAGAAATTAAGTGAGAAGGTTCTTTGAAGTTAGAAGATCCTTTGAAGTTTCTAAATGGTGGGTCCGAAGCAAATTGAGGGAAGTTTAAGACTTGTTCATGAAATGTTTGAGAATGACTGAATGTAATGCCTTTGGTCTGAATCCTCGGGAAACACTCTATGATTTCAGATTTGGAAAGAATTTGGGAACGTTGGGAAAGTAACCCCACTAAATGTCAGCATTTTGTTCTGATTGTGAAAACTAAGTGAGATATTCCTATTTGCATTAATAATTCTATTAGCTTTATTAAGGTGTAGTGTGCAGATGTTTGTATGCACTATTGAAAATAGCTACTTGATGCTAACTAAAGAAACTAAAAAAATTCAACCACAAGATATTGTGAAATAAAATCAATAATATGCTTTATAACCCAAATTGAAAGTCTGGATAGATTATTATATATATGTATATAGAAAGAATATTTGTTGCCATTCAACCAGATAGAAATATACCTACAGACCCCTATGTGCTGTGATAATCTGCCAGAATGAAATGCTATAAAGAACCTTGACAGTTTTCTAAGTGACTTTTAAAAATGACTTACCTACACTTATAGGGAGGACTTATTTATAAGTTAGCAATAGATTTCATATGACAATTCTGATTGTCATCAATAATTTAAACAGAAATAAAGCATAGCATTATAATTGCTGTTAAAGCTGGCTCAGCTGGAGAAATAGGGAGGAAATTATGAGTGATGGGTAAACACAGACAAATTAAGAGATTATTTCAAACATTATCAGAAGATTAGTGGTGAAACAGAGAGTAAATTATAGATGATTAAATTTTAATCTAATCATTAAGTATATTAATCAAACCTGAGAGCTGGGTATAAAAAGAATCTAAACCCAAACCAAAAGAAATGCCTCTGAATTGATTAGGCACAGCTTTTTCAGAAAGGTTTTAATTAAGTCTGCAATAATCATGGAATTCACTTGTTATTAATGAATAGGAGCAGAATGTCTCTATGACCTTCCAGAAAGAAGCTATTTGTATTTTCAGGATCATCTTCTAGAAAGTTCTATGACCCTGGTATTCTGCAATGTGTTTCTGCTGAACATTGGGTTCTTTATGTTACCTGAGAATTTCTTTGAAGTCACCGGAGAGTCCCATTAGGAGACAGATCCAAAAGTGGTCACACTCAGCAGAATTAGAATGGAAACTCTTGGATCTGTGTTTCATCAAGTGATCACCGAGAGCTCCAAGGCCAGTTCTCTATAACTGTGAAAACAATGCAGGACATGTATTTCCCTCTACAAAATCAAGAAATAA
Organism: Crocidura indochinensis; assembly: GCA_004027635.1. Classification (NCBI taxonomy): domain Eukaryota; kingdom Metazoa; phylum Chordata; class Mammalia; order Eulipotyphla; family Soricidae; genus Crocidura; species Crocidura indochinensis. Next base: position 14,001 of record PVKC010003930.1, read on the forward strand.
CCTTTAAAGGAAGTTCTAAAAGTTGTATTTACTCTCACCCTAAGAAATATCCAGTGCATCTTTGTTTCAACCAAAATTGAGCCAAAATTCCCTAAGGCTTTGCTTGGATTTAAACTACACCCAAGGTTTAATTGCTGATATCATACTTGGCATCATTTAGAAAATCTGATAAGAACTGCCACTTTTCCATTGGCCTGAACAAGCTATTGGTTGTGAAAAATTAGTCATCCAAGTCCTGAAGTCATTAGGCCAATGGACTTAGGGTGAGGGTAATTAAATGGATACCCTGGACACCCAACATGTGTGGCTTTTCTGTTTGTAAGCACAAAATCAGGACTTCTTATGCAACAGGATAACCTTTAAGGGCTTTTGTTGTTTCTCCACATACATTCGTGATGAAGCGCACATTTGCAAAGGGATCTGTGTGTTTGGGGGGGTGGGGCTAATATCCCCTTCTACTCCCCAAGGCAGTGACTGCTTTTCCCAGTGTATTCTATTTTTATTTAAAAAAATTGTTTTAATTGAAACATTGTGATATACATATCTTCATAGTTGGGTTTCAGGCATACAATTTTTCAGCACCAATCCCACTCACCAGTGTTGACCTCCTTCCATCAAAGTTCTCAGATTGCATCCCATGACAGCGCCCCTACCCTCTAGCCTGCCACCATAGCAGGCCCATTTTAATTTGGGGAGGGCACACCAGGTGGCGCTCAGAGGTTACTCCTGGCTATGGCTGGTTACTCAGAAATCGCTCCTGGCTTGGAGGAGCATATGGGATGCAGGAGGATGGAACTGTGGTCCCTCCTAGGTTACTGCTCCGTGCCACTGCTCTGGCCCCCCATTTTAAGTTTTCATTATTGAAGTTGGGACCTTAAAGGAAGGGTCCTGAGAACATGGGTCAAGGGCCCATGCTCTATTTTAAGGCACATCAAGGAAACCATACAGACATGGAAATGTGGAGGATCCAGTTTTCATTAGTTAAATGAGAGGTCATTTTTGTACGTTTCTTTCCATTTCTTTTTTTTTTAAACCCCAGTAATTTGATATCCAGTTACTCAATGTGTTCATGATCATTATTTGGTATTTTTTTTTAAATGTTTGAGTGTAGAAAGAGCATCAACCCGGAAGAGATTCAAACTTTCCAGTCCAATGACCTAATGGTGGCCTTTGCTGCTAGAGTATCTTCCCATCAGTACCTGTCTGCTGCATGTGGCCTTTGCTGCTAGAGTATCTTCCCATCAGCACCTGTCTGCTGCATGTCTGTGTTGAGAACTGCAGAAATTGTCTCAAATATCTCACTCTAGTGCTTCTTCTCATGGTACAGGTCTATGTGGATAAGATGTTTTCTGAGGAACTTCACCAAGTGAGTGCCAGGGGTCATGACGAACCTCCATTTCTCCATTTTCAGAGTCCATGAGTCCATGCTCAATGAGGAACTGTAAAACTAAAATCCAATGCATTTGTGCAGCTATTCTGGAAGAATAAAACAGTATAAAACTACATTTTCTGGGCCTCTATCTCCCAGAGAATACTGAGATAAAATGGAGAAGGTGATTTATCCATTGTGACAGTTTTGTTCTTTTATCTACTTTCTCATAAATGAAAAAGACCATGATAAGTCTGTTTAAATTCTATATGTAAACCTTCACAAAGAATACATTCATTATGTATGAAAAAACTGGGGGATATAAAAATTATATTTACAAAGGGTGGCTACTGGAAAAAAAAGGGATGTACCAATTACTGGTTAATCTTTGTAATTAAAAAAAAATCTCTTGGCATCTTTTGCTTTCTATCTGGAAACAGGCTTAATGAGCCTGCCAAGGCATTGGAGGCAATTGGGGCTCTGAAAATCCATGAAGTCTGTTGTGTCAGATTACAGTGAAATAAAGAATAATAGTCTTCCTATTCCTCTTACCCTTTCCATGGTTGTGAGTGTTGAGTGTATCATTACTGTGGGCATATAGCTTCACGCTCTTAACCCTAATGAAATTTGAGGTTTCAGAGAACCTATCCACAGTGCATTTACAAGGAAAATCCATTTCTTGGAAATTTTAATGCCTGATTAATTTTATATGAGTCAGTATTTAAAAAAAACACCGACTTTTCGAATAAAGGGTACACTGACTGAGAAATATCGATTATTCTATTTTCATTCTTATTACAAAACTATTAGAGTAATACAAAAGAATATCCATGTTGGCTAAAAAAAATCTATAAATTACAGAGAAAGTTTCTGTCATCCTGTGAGCTAGATTTTGAAATAAAAAGATCTTGTTTCAAGTTGGTAGGCTCCTGGCTGGGTGTGGACTCATACTGAAAATATTATTTGGGGGCCTGATCAAGATGCTGAATGTATTTATCTTCAAGAGGGAATATCTTCAATAGAGAAATAGTGAGGTGGAGAAGGCACATGCCCTCATATGGTCAATCCAAGTTTAGTCTCTGATACATCAAATAGTCCCCTGAGCCCAGTTAAGAGGAAACAAGAGGAAGCCCTGAGCACAGGTAGGAGGTAAGGCGTTTGCCTTTCATGCAAAAGGTCATCAGTTCGAATCCTGGTGCCCCATATGGTCCCCCGTGCTTGCCAGGATCAATTTCTGAGCATGGAGCCAGGAGTAACCCCTGAGCACCGCTGGGTGTGACCCAAAAACCAAAAAAAAAAAATACTTTGAACAAAAAAGTAGCAGTTTAGTGGTCTTACGTGAAATGTTCCCATTCTTTAAACATATTATTGCATGTGTGATTAATCTATGGTATAACGAGAAAAATCTGAATTAGCTGTTTTATATGATTATTTCAAGATAGAATGAACCTATAGTTAATGTAGCTAATATTGTGGCATGTTAACCTCCAGTAGAAAGGATTACCTTATTAGAATTATCAAATATCCAGCCAAAGTAGTTCCAGGTATGCTCTTTGGACATCTGAATGAATTAAGTCTTGCTATGTTTGATGCTTATTTTATGAGTTTGTTTTATAAACTCCAGCTCCAACTTCTTCACCATTGAGAAGAGATAAACCTTCATTCCTCTCTCTATAAAAGGCTCAAACTAGTGCACTTATTAGTTCTTAGAAAATACTTGTTTGAATCTGAGTAGAAGATGTTGCCACTCTATTTTTTAAATATACTTGATAGTTCATTAATGATAGTTATTTGATTTGAGTTTCTTTAAGGTAAAGATATTATATCTTATGCATCAGTACCATTAAGATCTGGTCATTAAACCTTTGAAGAATTTGAGAATTGCTGAACACCATGTGCTCCTTCATACAGAATAGTTGGTACTCCTTAGGTGTTCTTTGTTAATGAGAAATGATAAAAAGTGTGCATTATATACTGATAATCACATGGACCAGAATAAAATTCATCATTGTAAAATTCACCATTTAGTGGACCATTTCACTATATAGAAATGACTAGAGTTAGAAATACTTAAGTCAAGGAACTTTGTGCGAGTAATTTTGAAAGGACCCTAGCCTTTGAAGCCTAGATGGTGCCAATTGCTGATCTGAATCCTTTGATGCTTGGGCACTGCTGATCTGAGAAAAATTTAGAGCTTAAAGTGAGACTTTTCTGGGTGGCCCACAAGGCTGGCATTTTAGCTGCAGATAATCTTGGGTCCACACTGCCAATTCCTGGCCATAGATATGCTGATGACAGGCAAGGATTGTGCCATATCCAACTACCAAATGCAGATGTTTTCATCATATGGGGTTTACAAAAAAACCTGGTCTGATAACTTGATAGAATAAAAGGTGTGTCCCCAATCTAAATGTCCATGAGAGTTCTTTCTTCTCTCATGCTAATGGCTGTGCCCCTGATGGTCATCTTTATAAATTTATATGTGTGATAATTTCAGGTGTCAATAACTACTGTAGAAAAATGTTAGACATGCCCCCGTAACTTCCTCCAACTACCCCTTGCATCTCTTTCTTGGTAACCTTAAGGACCACTTTGACACTTGCATCAAAAAAAAGAAACTGTTTGACCAAGGAGGTACACTAACTGTACTTTACTGATTTACTTCAATATTTGCCTAGTCCCTAAATGTTCTTTATTCTCTTCATGGCATTTCTTCAAAGTAGATTCTTTCGACTCATCATGAGGATTTTATAGAATAAATCACTACTTTGAATGACTGAAAGTTTAGACATGGTAAGCAATTTCATGTTGCATTACTTTTCCTCTTAAACATACTCGATCTTTTAAATTTCGTGTTTCATGGTTGTGGATTTAAACTCCTGGAAGACTTTCTAATTTCAAACAACTCTCAATCTAAGAACTCATAAACTTCATGAGAAAATAGGTTTTTATCTGTTGTCTACTTTTTTTAAGGAGAGTTCCATGAAAGTTTTGGGAATTATCTCAAACAAAAGTTCCAAAGCAGTTAGCAGTCCTATTGGATATAGAGAATCTTTAAGCAGTTGACATAGAGTAGGGAAAAGGCTGAGGGCAAAAACTTTTTAAATTGGTATCTCTTGAAGCCTTTTAATTTGTTAAAATGAAATTTGCACTCATTTGTCAGTACCTGCTTTGTGCCATGTTGATTTCTCAGATCTACTGGTTTGGAGTAGAGATTTGGCATTTTTATTTTTCCAATGGCCCCAGTTATTTTTCCTTTCAGCTCAAGTCCCATGTTCTTTTGCCATATTTGACTGGTTTAAGATAAAAAATTTTAACAACTAATGGTCTGCCTAATTTTGAAGACTTCTCCAATGTCTGTAACCAGTGCCAGGTAAAACATCTGCAGATTCCCGGTTACATATCCACAATTTTGAAATCCAGAAAACTGGAAGGGAAAAATAATATACAGTTTTCATTTAAGTTTGGCACAAATTAATTTGACAGGAATACTTGATCGCGATAACTGCATGGCAATTCAATCTAGAACAATTCTTATTTTTTGCCTTTTATGTGGTGCTCAGGAGACCCAGGGCCTCCCCTCCCCTTTATGATGCTCAGTCAGTGGGGCTGTGGGTTCAGCACAAGGACCTGAGAATGTGATGTTGATCAGGCTCTGTGGTGCCAGTGGTACTATGTCCACCCCAGTAAAATTGGGGGCCTAGGGGCCACATTCAATGGTGATTAGGGGCCTTCAGAACCTTTATGGCTCATGTTAAGGAACCAGAAAGTAAAGGCAGATTGGTCGCATGCTCAGTGTGAACCATACCCTGTCCCATCTCCTAACCTCTTAGTAATTATCTTATAATATACTGTGACAAATCCCATCTATTCTTGCAGAACTCTCAACATGTTGAAAATTGTACTCCTAAACCCTGTTAGAGATTTTACAAAAAATACACCACACAGAACTTCCTAAATTGAAAACATTTTGAATTTCAAAGTAAGTCTGATTCTAAGAGTTTTAAGGTACAAGGTTAAAGACTTGAGCTCATCTATAAAGGTAAGGAGTTGTTCATGAATCTTATGAAAGTCCAAGTCAAGGAGCAACTTTTAACAGCTGTAAAGACTCAACTTATGCTCTACTTCAAATAAGACACATTTTGTGCTCTGTCTTGCATGTTCACATCTGAATAGCATGTTCTTCTGGTGCAAGTATTAAGAGAGGCTTAACCAAATTACCAACATATTGCTTTATTTCTTGGTGGTAGTAAATTAAGGCTTTCTAGAGTCATACAGCACGCAGTGATTTGAACATTAGAATTAAAGAGAAAAAAGAAAATGACACACAAAACAATGAGCATTCAATTTAGCAGTGGCAGGAAGGAAGCCCTGTTTTCAAACAGATAAATTTCCTAGAGAGGACTTTTGCCTGGTATCAAAAAACTGCTGAGTTGTTTCCCCAGTAACTTCTATGATAGATTCATCTACCAAGAGTAAAATGAATGGTCAAAGAAAAGACTGTGTGTGTGTGTGGGGGGGGGCATGGAATGGAGAGGTTGGGGCAGATGGCATGTACTGGGTCATCAGTGTGAAAGTGAGCTTTGCCTCCTGTTCAGGAGACAGTGTAGTGTGTTCACGGGGTGTGGATAAAGTTACTCACAATAGGATGTCCCTTCTCTAATTCGGGTGCCATTTTGGATCCTTGTATCGAATGTATTAAACCAACTCTCTTGGAAGACCCAAGATTCAAGGGTTAGGAATGATTCTTCATGACTCTCTAAATCTGAAAATTGAGATAAGGGACTTAAGACACAAGAAAATGTCATCTCTGTACCCTTTACTGGTTTCTCAGTTTAAACTACCACTAGATATCATTCTCAAACAATTCATTCCATCCCCAGGATGGCACACATCCTGGATGATTAAGCTAAACTCTCAATGATATTGATTATATAAGTTTTCTCACTCCCATCTGATGCAGAGAAGTAACTTCCCAGATGGATGCCACCTCACTTTAGCTTTTCCTTCCCAATCTGAGTAAAGGACCCTGGGGATTCTAAAGTGGAAACACAGTTATTAATCAGGTGGGAAAGCTGGATTCCAGTTTATGTGGGACTGATGAACGCAGAGGATCTGGGTTTGGATGGTGCCTGTTGAGAAAGAAATGGACGGACTATTTGGAAAAGGATGAAGGAGGGGAGTGGCCAGAGCATCACTTGAGAAAGGTCAAGTGTTGATTAACAAAAGGCTACATTTTCCCCTAAATAACAGATGGATATTCTGTGGCATCTGGATTACACAAAAATGAGGCTCCCCAAAGCATTTCTGTTTACATGGGACCATTTCAAATGCAGACTTGGCCATGGGTCTTGCTGGTGCGAGTTTTCTCTTGTGTCTGGTGCTTCATAATGAGCACCTGAAAGTATGTTTATTTTCCACTTTTTAAGCTGAGAACATGCAGACAAAACAGGGGGAAATCACACAAGGTAACAAGCTGCACCAAGACACACTTCATAACCCAACCTCATCATACCTTGTGTGTTGAAGTCTGATGCACAGTGAAATAAATAGAAAAGTCAAGATGGAACTGGAATGATGAAGAGCCTGGGCTTCTGTGCCTGCCAGCTGCATGGCAGATGTGCACAGCGAAAGATCAGAAAAACCGTAGAGGACATGTGTCCCCTTGGGCTTCGCTGGCTCTAGAAAAAACAGAGGGTCTTTCCTCCTCTTTGAAAACACTCGCCCTGACTGGAGGCATGTGAGCTTTTGCTGGGATCAGGAATTTCATGGTCTTGATTGGACGGTGTGGAGTGAAAGAAGCTGAAATGTATGAGCACAGAAAGCATACACTTAGGAGGGAAGAAAGCACCCAAGAAATGCAGAGGAGGCCAAAGATACTCAGAGGGAAGGAAAAATTGGGGTCAGGTATTAGCTTTGGCACATCCAGTGCTCCCAAGGACTATACAGAACCAACATTCTTGGAAGGATTAGATGCCTTGTATGCACTGTTTGCTCCCATCTCTGCTTCTCAGTACTAAAAAGGGGCAGGAAGCTAATTCTCCAGCTGGCCAGCTTAGATTCTGTGCCAGAAGCCCAAGCCCAGAGAGATAAAGAGCCCTGTCTAATCAAAGCAACTGGTTAATGGGCGATTTGGGGAGCAGGCGCTGGGGAGTGGTGGGGGACAGAAGGCTGGTGTCTCTCCACTGTGCTGCTGAGGCAAAGCACTTCCTTAAGAGCCTTCAGAAGCACTTAATAAGGAAGCACTCCCTACTACATTCATCTCCAGAATTATCCAGGCATGTGACATTGCGGAGAACTGTTTAGCCAGGCAAGCAGGTTAAAGTGTGGGGTCTGACCAGTGCTATTGGGTGGATTTCTTGGTGCTGTTTGGAGAGGCAGGGGAGGGAGAGGAAGAGAAAGGGCAGACATAGAGAGCTCTGGGCTGAGTGCAACCTGACAGATAAAGATGGGCAGGGCATTCCTCACTTTGCCAACATTCTGCTGAGATGAGTCTCAGGTACATTATAACTGTCTACAAGGGAGTTGGCATTAAAAGTAAATCACCATCAAAGCATTCATGGACTGTCATTGCAACTAGTCCCTTTTCCCCCATATCCTCCTCCCACCTCTATGGCCCATAAGAACGGAGGATAAAACTAAAGCTAGATTCCTAAGAGCCTTCCTGGAAGAAAAGAAGCAAATCCGAGTGTGATGGTGGAACTGGGTGGGTGTTGCAGTGCCTCCAGCGACAGCTGAAAAAAAGATAACCAAAGCACAAAGACTCATTGTATTATTGGGGTTTGGGTTGGTGTTCATCGTGGGGGTGCCCCGGGCTTTCAGAAGAAGGCCGGGTTGGTGTGTTCGATCACACATCGTTTGCAGTGGCGCTTGACAAATCGCAAGGCCTCCACCGACACCTCGCAGTCCTGCACGTTCAGCATCTGCAGGTCGAAGCAATTGGCGGCCACGATCTGCAAGCCCTGGCCCGTGACGCTCTCGCAAGACTTGAGGCTGAGTCGCTTGAGGTTAAAACAGTTGAGGGCCAGGCACTCCAGGCCGGTGTCGGAGACCAGCGGGCATTTGCCAATGTCCAGCGACTTGAGCTTGGGGCAGTTCTTGGCCAGGTACTCCACGCCATGGTCCGTGAGGCCCTCGCAGCCCCTGGCGTTGAGGTAGCGCAGTTTGCTGCAGTACTTGGCCACATAACGGATGCCCACGTCGGTGACCCGGCCACAGTGCGCAATGCTCAAATAGCGCAGGCGGCCCTCGAGCTTGGCGATCTCCCGCAGGCCGAAGTCGCTGACGAAGCGACAGTCGCTGACGCTCAGCTCCTTGATGGACGGGCAGTAGATCATCAGGTAGCGCAGGCCTTCGTCCGTGAGGCGTACACAACGCCGCAGGTAGAGGTGCGTGAGCTGCGTGCAGTGTGCCGCGATGGTGTGCAGGCCCTCGTCCTCCAGGACGAAGCAGTCGGTCATGTCCAGGTAGCGGATGGAAATCTGTTTTCCATGCAGCGGGGAGAGTTTGATGGACGCCTCCCGGGTCAGGCTGATGCACGTCACTTTGGAGCATCCTAGGCAGAGACACACAACCCCGGTTCAGAGGGCAGTAATGGAAGAGTCTGCACAGAGTGCTCTAGCATTGTATAATTTGCAACAACACATTAGCATTGCATAGGTTGCATTAATAATGTTGCATTAGCATCATTAGCATAGGTTGCATGCAGCAGTGCACACTCATGCATACCTCTGAGAAATGGGGTGAGGATGAAGGAGGTCTCATCTTATGACTTGATTTCCAGTGCCTATGTCACCCACCTAGCCTGCGAGGTCTCTCTGGGGAAAACCAAAATTTGCTAGGTTATATGGCTACTGATTATTGGGCCTGTAGAAGGTTGTAGGTGTTAGGATCCTGATTCTTCTTCCACTATTAGTGCTCTGCTTTGGGAAAATCCATCCATCCTTTGGACTCATTTCCATTTCTTAAAAATTGTCTTGAGCCATTAAAATAGACTACTGTCTAAGCAATAATGTCAAAGCAGGTAGGGAATTTGCCTTGCATGTGGCTCAGCTGGTTTTGATCCTCAACATTCTATGTGATCCCCTGAGCACCGTCAGGAGTAATTCCTGAGGACAGAATCAGGAGTAAGCACTGACTACTGCTGGGAGATCCCTGCCCCTCCAAAGAAAACCCCTAAAAGTGAGGATGTGCAAATCTTTCTTACTCAGCCTAACTAGGGATCCTTTCTATGCCTCTCACTTCTGTTAGTGCTGTTACCTCGTGACTTTGTGTGTTTATTTGTTCAGCCCCTGCTTTCACTCTGGAATATAAGTCCCCAGATAAGGGTCTCTATGTTGGCCCATCATTTTCTGCCTCACACCAGGCTCAAAGCTGGTGCTGATTTGAAAAGCTGTCAAATGAGTAAGTGGATGGAAGGATGACAGAAGAAAGAGGAGGATTGAAATACCAAAGGTGTCTTTCATATTATTATATATCATTGCACATGACTAGAATAAATGTGCATTATTATAATATTAATTTTTGAAACTTGGGTCATACCTAGCAGTGATAAGGGTTATTCTGGGCTTTGTGCTTTGGGATAAGCCTGGGTAGTGGTCAGGGGACCCTTACAGTGCCAGTAATTGAAACAGGGAGGGTAACATACAAGGCTAGTGTCTGACCTCCTGACCACCTCTCCAGTCATAAATATGCATATTATCATAGATTATATAAACACATATGTACTTACATATACTTCATATAACTCCCATGATCAATATATTTCAAAACCATGTGCTTAGCTTTGGGCACCTGGAGTCAAGTGCTCAGGGCCCTAGCCAAGTCTTGTGAACAAATCACATACCTAGTACAAACGGGATTTTCCTCCTGACTCCTGGCAAGCTGTCTTGAAAGCATGTACGAAATTCAGAACCTGAGGATTATCATGTTCCAACATCACATACTACCAGATCAGATTATGTAAATTGCAGATGGAGAACAAAGATGCATGCACCTCATTGGAGGTTCCTATCACCACTAGGGGCTTGGAGGTGCAGTTTGCAGAAGGTGCAAAAGGTATGGGTCAATCTTAGCTTTCAAATCTCCCTTTGAGTTTCATTTTCTGTAGGCTGACTGAGCTCTATATGCATGAAGCTTGTAACTCATCTTGGTGGCCCATCTGTGCTGCCTGGACAAGGACACTGTTTTCTACCATCATCCGGAAAGCTTTGTTCTTAGACACAGTTCTAGTTTTTCACTTAAAAAAAACAAACTACTTAGCTGGGGCCAGAATTCAGTAAAAATGTGTAACTTATGTAGTCAAACTTTGGGAGAATTTTTATGACTCTTGGCCCAAGACTCTAATTAAAAAAGTGATAATTAAAAATTACTAGGATGGAGTATACAATGAATGAATTACATGGGAAATTACTAGGATGGATAATACAATGATTAAATTACATGGGAAACTGATGGTGAATTTATCACAATGAAGTGAATACTTAGTGAAGAAACAAGAATATAATTGAGTGAGGGACTTGAATTCATCCTGGAGAGCAAGATGGAGCAGTTGGAGAGTTTATGGCAGAAAATATTTAGATTTGTCATCTGAAAAATATCCTTTTGGAGACTGGATGTGTGAAGGAAGGACTGAGGGATTGAGATTAGTCTAAAAGGAGTAGTTACTAGTTAGACATATATCTTGTCAGGAAGGTAAAAAAGAGGCAACAGACTCAAGATACTAGAGATTAAAAAAAATATCACATCCACAGGATACTGACTGAAAGGTTCTAAAAGTTTAGGACAAGGAGAAACGAGGCCTTTAGTTGAATGGGGCTTTAAGGAGACTTTGCCCAACAACCATAACCTCCAAGATATTGGAAACCAGCTTCAAAATAGTACACTGATGTTTAAAGATAATATCAATGACGCTGGTTAATTTTAGGAGGAAACTTAACTGAATGACCTAGGTCCCAGAAATTTGATAAACATTTTTTCCTTGGGTGTGTTTGTGAGGGTGTTTTGCTAAGATTAACATCTGAATAAGTAGACTCAGTAAAAGCAGACTGCCCTCCTCCTTGTGGTTGGGCCTCATCCAGTCTCTGGGGGTCCTGCACAGAACAAAAGTTAAACAAAATGTCACTCTCAGACCACCCATTTTCCTTGCCTGACTTTTGGTCTGGACAGCTGGTCTTTTGCCTTCTTAGGCTTATGCCACCAATAATGCTGGTAATTAGATATTTGGCTTGGACTAAAACATACCACCAGCATTCCTAGTTCCCTTGCTTTCAGTTACAAGCTTTGAGCATTCTAAGCTTTAAAGTTGTGAGAATATACAGTTTATTAATATGTATTATAATGTCATAATGTCTGTCTTAGGGACATCTTTTATGCATTATTAGTGATGAGAGAGGTAGTCTCATGTCCTCTGAGGGGAATAAATTTTAGAGTGCCCATCATTCTTTCGTAATCAAGTTGCTATTATTGCAAAGGTGGCTACTGTAGATTTTATATTCCCTGAATCAACTAACAATTACTTAACCTTTAAATCTAGAGAGCTTAGATCCAAGGAGGTGATACATCGTCCCTTGTGGTATGGTGGATTATTCAGCTCTCTCTTCTGAAAAATCCCTCTCTTCTCTTCCTAGAATGCTGAGCTATCAGCCCAGGAAGTTACAATTTCTCCTTGTTTGGTCTCCATGTAAACAGATCTCAGGAGAACTCTCATGGAGTTTCTGTCCCAAAGATTCATGTATTTCTGAATTTCTGAATTTCAAAAGAGAGGGTATCATTGCTTGGACCCTGAATTCAGAGTGCGTTTATTGAGGGGCTGGAAAGGTGAGGTGCTGGCCTTATACCTGACTTACCTGGCTTAGATCCCTGGTACCACACAGAGTCCCCCGAGCACTATGAGGAATGATCCTAAGTGAAGAGCCAGGAGTGATCCCTGAACTCATTCAGATGTGGCCCCAAATAAACAAAACAGAAAGCAGGAGTGTACCGGAACCCCTTTAACAAAGATGGAGTATGGGGCCCGGAGAGATAGCACAGTGGCGTTTGCCTTGCAAGCAGCTGATCCAGAACCAAAGGTGGTTGGTTCGAATTCTGGTGTCCCATATTGTCCCCTGTGCCTGCCAGGAGCTATTTCTGAGCAGACAGCCAGGAGTAATCCCTGAGCACTGCCGAGTGAACCCCCCCCCAAAAAAAAACAAAGATGGAGAATGGATAAAATAAAGGAATCATTTTTAATCATCTGCAAAGAAGATTAGATGTTCATGAAAGAAATCACAGTGCTTAGAAATTTATACTGCTGAAGAACCTACTCCCTTGCTTCACTCCCCCCTTGAAGAGAAAATACTGCTAGAGAAACTGTGAATTGTCCCAAAACACAAAGCTGGAAACTAGTTCTACCATATCATAATACTTTCTTTTCCAGAATTCCTTGGAGAAAAACTCATAAGAAAACCTCTTCGTTTTTCCTGCTTTATAATACCAATAGCAGCTTCCGACTCTGTGAATGTACAGTGATTATGGTTTTGTCCTGAGGCCAGCTTATGGAGAGAAGCAAGAGTTTTCTATCCAGGGTAAGAATCTTTGAGAAATAATTGACTATCACCTGAAATATTTTCAGATGTCAGCTGTTAAAAGTGAGAGAAAACGGAGGCTTTTACCTCAAACACTACCCCCACCCTTTTATCAGTTGCTTGTAAAGATCCCAAATTCTATGCATTCACCTGTCACAGTGTTTTTATTTTTTGTTGTTGGTTTTTACTTCCTGACCTCTCCTCTCTAATCCCTGCAGTTGGGCTCACACTCTTCATTTCATTAACTCCCTGATGCTAATATGTCAGACTTTCCCAGGTTCCTTCTCTGACTCAGTGCAGGTGATGAAGAAAGGCAGTTAGTCTAGTGGCATCCAGGATTGGCACTAAAAGTGTGAGTCTATGCTTTAATACTTCTTTTCTGAGAAAGGGTGGAAAGCAAAGAAGCCATGAGGGCAATTCTGCCCATTTTAAAAATTGATCTGTTGCTGTTTCCTTACTCTTGGTACCAACTGGCTGAGAATTTTTCCTTAATGAATGAATGATAGAGCATCAATCAAGGGAGAGAAGGAGAAAGAGATGACAGATGATAAGCTTTGTTCCAAGACTACCTCAAAGTCTACAAAACAAAGACAAGTCTATTAGACAAAGTCCCCACCAACCTTCCACCCATTATCAAGCGCAAGGATTAACAATGGTAAAGATGGCTTCTAAACAACTGCGCTTGAGTATGGAGATGTTCCGTCTGAGCTTCCCTCAGATGTGATATTGGGCCCATGATCAGTGCTTGATGTGAAATTAGCAGGACATGGAAGACTATGGGAGGGAAAGACACTGCAAGATCATCTAGACATGAGTTGCCAGACACAGACCATGGTTGAATAAAGGGATGCTCATGGCCTGCAGGGTCCTTAGACCCTGGTGACAGTTTGCCTGGCAAGAGTAACCCCAAATCCTTCCTCCCTCTCCCATGACAATCAAGAAGGGTCAGAAGTCCATGTCATGCAGTGCTTGGGGACAGTGCCTGTGGAAGGCCGTGAGAGTCCCTTTACCTGACACATCCAGGTGCTCCAGGTTGGGGCAGAGCGACACCACGTCAAAGACGGCCTCGTTGGAGATATTGTAGCAGCCCGACACCTCCAGGCGCCGCAGCTCAGGGCAACACTGAGCAATGGTGTAAAGCCCTCGGTCCGTGAGTCGCCGGCAGCCACTGACAATGACCGTTTCCAGCATGAGACAGACATTGGGGGTGTCCTGACACAGTCTGCGGGTGAGCACCTTGAGGGCGCGATCCACATTGATGGTCTCACCCGTTAGGCGGATAGTCCTCCAGAGGTGCGGGTCCCACGCCAGGTTGTACCAGCGGCGACACACCCGGGCACAGCGGCACAGCTGGTTGGTGGGCAGGAAGGAGAAGATGTGCACCATGGACGGGTCGGGCAGCCTCTCGATGCTGGCCTGTTCCTTCTGGGCCCTGGAGGCCAGCCGGATGAGTGGGTGCGTGAGGCGAGTTGGGGGTGGGGAATGAACCAAGGCCACGGTCTCCCCGGTGATGGACGATGAGGAGGTGGATGAGCCCCTTCCATTCTGAAAGCCAGGTAGGGTTGGTGGGCAGATGAGAGCTGGGCTGGGCGTGCTCAGTGTGCGCATACTCAGGTCGGAATCTGGCAAAGGACAGACACAGAGTTAAGGAGGCAGCTAAGTGCAGAGTCCTGGAATGGGACTGCTTATCCCGTGGGCCCCCCCATCCTGAGCCCCCACTGGGTAGTCCTTGATGATTTATTTTTTAAATCTTGTTTTTTTTTTTTTTATTAAAACCATTGTGAATTATAAAGTCCTTCACAATTTGCTGTTCAGGCATATAATGACAGTGAATTTCCATCACCAGTCTTGACCTCCCTCCACCAAAGTTCCCAGCATGCATCCTATATAAAGGTTGCATGGTGGGGTGTATTTGACAGTATTTATTGCAGCATGTGTATGGAATTGAATCAAGATACACAAGTTTGTGAATCCTCCATTCTTAGCACCCTGGCCTGTCAGTGAAACAGGCCCAATAAACCTTGATGCGTTTTAAACATTTTTTAAAAAATATTTTTGACTTCCATGGTTTTTCATGGACAGAATTCCAACAAAACACTCATCACCAGTGTAGCCATCTCCCTCCCTTTCAAACATTCCCCAGTATAAGTAACTATGGGTGTCAGTCCCCCTCCCCTCGTTATGCTGCTGTAAATATTTTGAGGAGTTGTGGGCTATAAGGTTGTTCTCTGTGTTTGTCTGTTGCAACTACTCACCAGTGCTATTGTAGTGCAAAGGCTTCTAGAAACAATGCATAAAGGAACTGGTGTCACTGTGCCAAAACAACTTATTTTCTCAAGCCAGACCAGCTGGATTTGGCCCTAGGGAAAGTTTGTTGACTTCTGACCTACATTACTGGTGATTAAAGGACACAACTTCAAAGCTGCATTATTTCTATTCTGGGAAGGAACTATATGTATGTATATATATTTATACATATATATTTATATGTGTACACATAAATATACATTATATATTAAATATACATTAAATGTATATATATACATTTATATAAATGAAGCAGCTGATGTACTTTTCTAATTGTATTTGTATTCTAATTGTATTTGGCTAGATGGATGATCACTTTCTTTGCAAGTGAGGGGAACATTTTCACAGAAAGGATGACTAATGACTATATATAGAGAGAAAGAAACAGAGATAGAGATAGACAGAGAGACAAAGAGAAAAGAAGCAAAGAGAGATAACTCAGACTTTGGAGCCCAGAAAGCTACTTCTATCCTTAGCCTGAGTACTTCAGGGTAGAATTTCCAGAACTTAAGTATTTGTGACAATACTTGTTTTTCTTTTTTATTAACAGCCCCTCCTTTTTCACTTGAAATTATGTCCTATCCCGTGAAAATAGAAAGATCATTTTACAAGAAAAACCTAATATTTAAGTTTATGTGTGTCTATGAATACTCTAGATAATTGGTTTATGAAGTCTGTCCATTTTATACCCTCTACATCTATATCTATAGAGATTTATTCTTTGTATTTGTGTTTTATACAGATAAGCATATACATACATATATACAGATTTAGTTGGGCATACATTATCTCTAAAATGTTATGCATCTTGTATATAGGCAGAGAAACATGTATATATGTGCATGTATATACCTGTATTTCTTTCTTAGCTATATCATTATTTATCTAATTATGTTAAGATGATACAGATGTATATGTAGTATGTAATCATATGTAACAGACAATTTTTGGTTTGGATATGTCAGTGGTAACTATCTCTCTCCTTTGTTTGAATCATGCTGTACCATCTCTATTTATATATGTCCATGCATTTAAGTTCAGAGTGATTAAGTGGTTTCATGACAAATTTATCATAAAGTACCTTCATCATTAGGCAACTAATGACTGTGTATAGAGGAAAGACAATGAGTATTTAGTTCCAAGATCAAATTTCTTCAATTGTGAAATCAATGAGTTGGTGAATTATTTCTAAACTAAATTCAGCTCTAAATTATAGCTTAACAAATTTAAATAAAAGTTCTATCCTTGTGTAACCTTTCACACTTCATTCCATGGGGACATTCAAACACTTGGCAGACTTTTCAAAGAACTGCCAGTGATTATATGTGGCACAAAAACTTTTAACACTGGTCTGCTGAGTGTCTGTAGTTTTCTTCGTGACATGCTCTTTCTAAATGTGATTAGTATTTTCTTTCAATTTACTTTTTTTATAATCTATAAAAAAATCTCTGCCTATATACAAGATATATATACATAGAGATATTCTTTACATGCCTTTGGCTTTGTTCAGGCACATCTTTAAAGTACTGTCTATGTCCCCATACCCTTACTTCTCTCTTGAAATACTACCCACTTCTGTGACTCACTGCTAGTGTTACCTCCTCAAAGGCCAATTTCCTACTGTTTTTCAGATATATGTTGTCTTCTGTCATCTGAAATCCCCACTCCCTTTCTTATATGGGCATTTATGAAGTTTCCATTTATAATCTGACTGTGTTATTTTTCTCAGTTTTACAACTCTTCCCATATCTTTTGTCACCATCATCGTTTTTCTAGGCAAAATATATTTCTTTGATCTAAAGTGTTCAGTGGCCATATGGCTTACTTTGGCCAGTGAATATTAGAGGTTGTGTTGTTTTTTAAGCCATTTGTGTGTTTTGGCTTACTGCCTGGGTTGTACCTAAACTATGAGCAGAAAAAGACCTGGTCAACTCCACTGGTTTAAAGATGATGTGATAAAACTAGAACTGAGCCCAATCTGCCACTCAGAGTCAAGTTTAAGTATGCTCATTTGGGGTCAGCCAAGGCCCAGATGAGCCACAGATGTATAAACTGAAAAGCGTGTAAGAACATGAAGAACTTCTCCAAGACAAAGATTAAATCCTTTTCTTTTTAAGTTCTATCAGCGCCTGATATGGTATATGGTACATGGTCAGTACTAAAAAATGTTTCTATGTTTAAACATAAAAATTTCTTGGGGTCATAGGAACCAGATATTTGCACATGATTTACATGTACAAGACCCATTTTGATCCTCCATACATTATGGTCCTCTGAAAAGAGCTGCCCCTGAATATTACTGGCACCATAGAACCCACACATTGTCATAGTCTTTAACATTGAACCATCTGGTCTAGCCAAGAATGCCCCTGAGGATATTTATCTTAGTCACACCCCTAGAAATAATTTCTAGCTCAGTGTGTACTCTTTGATCTCAGATGGCACACACATTGCATTTTAAATTACTCATAGAAGGGATGGAGTGATAATACAGTGAGTTGGGCCCTTGCTTTGCATGCAGCTAACTCTAGTTTGATCCTTGGCACTCTATCATTCCCTGAACCCACCAGAAGTGATTCCTAAAAATGGAGCCAGGAGTAAGCCTTGAGTCACCAACTGATATGGTCTCAAGACAAAAAAAAATTGCTTAATGAAATGGGGCCAGAGTGATTGTACAGGGGGTAGGGCACTTGTTTTGCATGCAGCAGACCTAGTTAAATCTCTGGCACAAGATATAATCTCCTGAGCCCACCTGGAGTGATCCAGAGCTAGGAGTAAGTCCTGAGGATGTGATAAAATACTCAATAAAGAAAATAAATCACTTATTGAAAAAGAAATTTTTTTTGATAATAAAAATAAAAAGACATTTTAAAGGAAAACAGTAAGGGTCAACCAGTGTGGGAATTCAGCGCAGCTTTTCAAGCCAGTTGATTCTGCCTTTTACCATGACATGTGCTTTTGAGATGTGCTCAGAAGCCAGAGTTTTTTGTAGGCAAGGAGCAACTTATTTTTGGCTCAGGAAGGAAGTGCATGCTTAGGTACTCAGTTCTGACAATTTAACAGCTGTGAGGACTTGGAACTCTCTCTCCTGTTTCTTGCACTCTAAGCATCTTGAAAGAGAAGACATTTATCCACCCTTTGAGGGCACCTGTGCAATGAATCAGGTCTCAGAGGGACAAAGTTTTTCTACATAGGATCTCCTAAAACCTTGCCTCCATCTCTGATTGACTTATTCCCACTCCTTAGTCCCCAGCAGAGAAAGGGAGTAGGGGGACCACATCCAGATGGTCTAGTACCATGTGCATTTAGTAACACATTCAGTTTTCTTTTCCTTGCCAGTAATTATGCCCAAGCCTTCACAGAATTCATGCTCAGAAAAGATGACTCTGCCTGGGCGGGAGATGGGGGACGGCAGAAGCAGAGAAATAGCTCTCCTTGTTTTTCTTCCTAAATCATAGTCATAGATATCCCAGTAGGAATCAGAATTGCCCTCTGATCTTTCCTACATATTCAACAGAAGATCAAAAACCTTTAGACCACTTCATTTGTACCCAGAGTACTGAAAGAACTAGAGGAATCTGTACATTGTTGTTTTCTAGAAAGGCCTTTAAAGAACCAAAATATAATGGACATGTGTCAAAGGTGCTGAATATTTGACACAGCTAAGAAAGATCCTCATAGCTAATCATACACTCAGAGAGGATCAAAGGCTAAAACAAAGATGGCGGCACTAGAAGAAGTGAGGTCCCGCCCCTTCCGTTCAGAATTCTGTAATCCAAGCAGAAGCACAAAGAACAGACTCTACTTGAACGCAGAGCATGGCCTTAGAACATTTGATGAGCATGAACAGATTTTCATGTGGATACCTATGCCAAAAGAATTTTTAGCCCTTTGACATCTTGAAAACAACAGCAGCAACTAATCTAAACAGTCTGAGGATACATAATGATTTCAGGCAGAGCTTAACAATAACTGTGAGCAGATTTGCTGTATGTAATGTATCATAAACTTTGTGTACAGTCATATTAAAAATACTAGCCGTTATACTGATCTTTCTTTAATGTTCTTTAGGTAAATGGGTAGATGAGTGGATGCATATAGTAACAACTATAGTCTGAGGCATTATTTTGAGCAGGATTAGAAAAAAGGGCTGAAAAAAAAGTGTATATTTTGGGGGACATTGGTGACAGAAAATATGCACTGGGTGAAGGCATTGAGATGGAAGTTGGACACTATATAACTGAAATTCAATTATAAAAATCTTCATCACTGTGTATTGCACAGTGATTTAATTAAACAATTTATTTAATTTAAAGCTATTGAAAAAACCCAAAGAAATAAAATACGTTTTCCTTAATTTTTAAAAGTCCCTACTGAGAATTAAGTTAATTGATGATTGTTTTTGAATTCTGAGCAACCCTTTCCTTAAGTGAAAATGGAGAGCATATTGAAATGCCACATTGTAGTGTGTTGCCCAGACCTCCTTCTCTGCTATTTCCATAGTATCTATATTCACCTAAGAAACAGATATCACTACCACTCACATGACATTGTTTGCATGTAATGTAAATGTCCTACCTCCTGTGCTATTACTCCAGCCCCTTCACATGACTTTCTTGATAAAAGATATATTCAGAAGACTCTCATCCCTTGAAGTAGCAGGAAAGGAGCACCCAAACTCTTAGAAGAGAAATTTATTTTCATAACAGAAGAAATTTCCATAATATATTAAAAAACTTGCCTCAAAACTATCAGGATTTCTTTATCCTTTGAAGATATTCTTTGCATAACATTTATCCCTTCCCAAGAGTAACTATATAAATTGATAATGGCATCTGTTAAAGTGAAACTAAATTTGTGGGAGGATGAATAGATGAATAGAAAGATGAACAGACAAAATTTTTCAGGAAAAAAGCTGCAAAATCTGCAGAAAGGGCATGTCTGGTAAATCTCAAATCTAAGAATTAGATAGGAAGTGGTCAGTTACAAATTTCGAAGACTCTAAGCATGATAGATGAATGGGAGAATTTGAAGAAGTTATCACCTACTTTTTATACGAGACTGTGACTTCCAAAACGTAAAAGAATCAAGTTTAAAAACTCCAATTACATGAAACTGAACACATTCAAATAGGCCTCCGAATGAAACTGGAAAACTGGATAGTTCCCAAAGATCAAAACAGAACCCCAAATCCTCACAACACTGATGTATGCAGTAAGATATGCTGAGGGACTGCAAAGGAAACACCAGAGTAGACATTGGTTATTAAAAATCATAGTTCGGAGCTGCTGCAGAATTGTGGATTTATAGGCGGAAGAGAAAGCCATTCATTCATTCACCGGCTCATTTAACAGGCTACGATGTCTGGGAGCTCAGAGAGGTCTAGGAAGGGAGGAGGTGCTGCCTTTAACTCAATTATCAGGCAAATGTTCCTGGCCAACCCTTCTTTCTAAACCATAACCCCTAAAACCACCTCCATAGCACAGACTCAGACCCATCTACTTTCTTGCATTTTTGAGGGAGAGCGAGGTTGCATTATTGATAATGTCCCCTCTTCCTGCCTCCAATGTTATAGAGCAGAAAGGTTTGTCTAAATCTGAATAAAATGATGATTTTCAAAAGTCCAAGATGAAGAGGGGCTGAAGACATGGCTTCCAGGGTTTTAGCTCCAGCCTGACAAGAGGAGCAATTCTTAAGCACAGAGCCAAGAGTCACCTATGAGCTCCAAACACAAAAACAAAGTTCAAGGTGAAGATAAGGAATCTAGAATCTCCCAGAAGTGGAAAAATTTTGAATTAAACGTTTTTGTATAGTTTTTAGAATTCTTTAACATATTGTACTCTTTGATATAATGGAGATATTAAGTTAAATACATGTGATCATAGATTTTATATTAACATTTTCATTTGTTCATAACAAAATAACAAAGTATGTATTCTTTAAGATTTAAGACTTTGTGGCTCCATTCACAATTTAAGACTTTTTCAAGAATATACTTCAAGGCTGAAGACCTAGTAAAGGGATGAAGATGTTTATCTTCCATGCAGTTGATCCCGGTTTGATCCCTGACTTTGCCAGTCCTAATTAATGTACTTAGGAGACCAATAAAATTGGCCCCCAAGAATGTACCTTATGTAAGGACACTATAGTTATATTCTTAAGTTACCCCAAATAGGCAAAGAGTAAAAAAATGAAGAACAAGAGGAGCATCTTCTCTTCCTCTGAAGAAAAAAACATGTAAAGTTTTCCCCTCATTTCAGAAGTTTTAAAAATTTTTCATCCTAGTAATTACAGCACCAAATATCAAAAGTATTCAAGGCAGCTCTTACACACATACCGACTAGTCACATTTTCTTCTAACTAGATAGCTGCCTATTTTGTAAAAGTTTTTCTTTTCAAACCACTGCTGTTTATAGTCAAGGAAGTCATATTTACATTACACTGGGCTTTCAAAGTCAAAGCTTATGAAGCTACTCTGCATTTTCCTTTTCTGATTACCAAAACTTTTGTGCAAGATGCTTTCCATTATAACATGTCTTTCTACTCATGATCCCTTGCCATAAAAAGCAAGGTTTCCTTTTTTAGCTTAAGCTTAAGAAAACTATAAAACTAGTGACGGAGATCAGAGAATACAATTGAAAGACTTTTTTTCATTTTTCATAACTTAAAAACATTTTCTTTGGGGACTAGAGCAATAATACAGTGGATAAGGCATTTGCTTTGCATGTGGCTGGTCTGGGTTTGATCCCTGGTATCCCTTATGGTCCCCTGAGCCTGCCAAGAGTGATTCTTGAGAGCAAAACCAGAAGTAATCCACAACCCCCCAGCACTGCTGGGTGTGTCTCCCAATTTTTTTCTTTGGGTACTGGAAAGATAGTATTAAGAGTAGGTTGATTGCCTTGCATGCAGCCAACTGAAGTCTGATTCCCAGCATCCTATATTGTTGTCCAAGCTCTACCAGGAGTGATCCCTAAATTCATAAACAAATGTAAGGCCATATCCCTGTTGGGTGTCGCCCCCAAACAAACAAATAGACAAAATATCCCCTCTAACAACATTTTCTATTAATGTGGTTAATGCCCTATGCACATATAAAGACTTATTAAAAAAAGGTATTGATTGTTATAAAATGGAAATTTAGGGCTTGGAAGACTGTTCAAAGGGCCAGATTGCATGCCTATCATGTGGATGTGGCTTTCAGATTCAGTTTTTTGGCACTGCCTAATCTACTAAACATTGCTACTGGGGGGGCAGGCAACTTTTTTTTAAATAAGAAATGGGGTCAGAGCGATAGCACAGCGAAAGGGCATTTGCCTTGAATACAGACAACCTGGAATGGATCTGGGTTCAATTCCCAGTATCCCATATGGTCCCTAGAGCCTACCAGGGGTGACTTCTCAGCACAGAGTCAGGAGTAACCCCCTGAGTGCCTCCAGGTCTGACCCAAAAACTGAAAAATACATAAAATTAAAAAAGAAATAAGAAAGTACTCACAGGATCAGATTGTGATTAAAATTTTTACCGAAGGCCCAGCCATCCTTGTCTTTTTCCCCTGACTCCAGGCCTTCCCTGGGTGCCAGCTCAGATGGCCAGAAGTGGGTTCAGGTGGACTCTTAGTGGTCCTCAGGCTTCCCCCCTCCCTCCATACTCCAGGGGGGGGAGGTGCATGGGGAGGAGGGCAGGCAGACATCTGGCTTCCAGTTTCCTCTTTGATTTTGGAGACCAGCTCTTGCCAGATATAGGGTCTGGGGAGGCCCCATACCAGAGCCCTTCTCCCTAGCCTGGGGAATGCTGGGAGGCTTGGCAGGCCCCCAGACGTCTTTGTCTTTTTCCCCTGACTCCAGGCCATGCTTAGGTGCCAGCTCAGATGGCCAGAAGTGGGTATAGGGGGTCTCTTAGTGGGCCTGAGGCTTCCCCCCCCCCTCCATTCTCCAGGGAGGAGGTGCAGGGGGAGGAGGGCAGGCAGACATCTGGCTTCCAGTTTCATCTTTGATTTTGGAGACCAGCTCTTGCCAGATATAGGGTCTGGGGAGGCCCCATACCAGAGCC
>PVKC010003931.1:0-37265 GCA_004027635.1 Crocidura indochinensis
CTCCTGGCTATGCGCTCAGAAGTCGCCCCTGGCCTGGGGGACCATATGGGGCACGGGGGATCAAACCGCAGTCAGTCCAAGGCTAGCGCGGTAAGGCAGGCACCTTACCTCCAGCGCCACCACCCGGCCCCGTCAAAGTCAGTCTTATATAGTTATCGATCTTGGTTTTTCACATGCATGTTCAAAGGATCATGCATGTCAAAGAATGATGTATCTTTTGATTTCATCTTACCTTTAGGCAGTGAGCTAGGACAACCTGCTCTTAGATCAAGTTGTTGCTGTTTCCTCATTGTCAGGATATCATATCAAAACTGGCACAAGTTGGTGCCAGAGCAGTATTAGGAATTTCCCGGGGGTGGGGGGGGGGTTTCTGGTGCTCTTGCAGGAAACTGTCGGTTCTATGTCTATGATCTAGGGTTCGGGGTTTAACAGTCGCTGTCTGGTCACATGGAGTCTAAATTGGATCCACATGACACATGTTCAGGAGGGAGACACCCTGTATTATAAAATGTTTGGGTTCTTATCCCTAGTAGATAGAGCTTTTTTCTACACATAAAATTTCCCCTTTTTTAGTATGCCGCCGCAAATGGGAATGATGCCATATTATGTTGCTTGTGCATTTGTGGGTAAGAATGACTAAGGCTACACAATCTCTGTACCCTGTTTTGACCTGAGCTTTTATCCCAGGCAAGACTTTTTCTTCTAGGTTTTTGTACCAAGCAGAACCAAAACAGGAGAAGTTAAAGAAAACAGGTATATATACACATATATAGAAGAAATAAATAAAAATAAAGTAAAAAAGTAATTAACTAAAAAAGTGATGAAAGAATATATCTTACATTTGGGAATAAACACACTAAGAGGTATCATTATTATTATATTAAACATATAAAGGAAATACAGGCTTCCCCCATTAAGTCTTTTGAGATATTCTTGTGGGAGGTGAAATCCAGGGCACATTTTCATTACACACCATGATCTTGTTGAGTTTGAGAAATGATTTGCAGCAGTAAGGGATCAGGTAGTGTCCTTGAGCTGGGGTCACTAAATTAATATTATCAAACATGGATGACTTGTTGAATTTACATTCAACACAGTAGCGTGATTATTCCCTTTAGAATTCAAAATTAACAGCTTTTTATTTTTTCATGGCATTTGATAAATTAAATTAAAATTCAGATTTTGGGCTATAATTAAAGATCATGAAGTCAATTTAAAAATGATACTCATGGGGCCCGGGAGCTAGCACGGAGGTGAGGCATTTGCCTTTCATGCAAAAGGTCATCAGTTCGAATCCCGGTGCCCCATATGGTCCCCTGTGCCTGCCAGGAGCAATTTCTGAGCATGGAGCCAGGAATAACCCCTGAGCACTGCCAGGTGTGACCCAAAAACCAAAAAAAAAAAAATGATACTCATAAATGTAAATTAAATACATGTCACCTTTCCCATAATATTTGCAAATTTTTCATATAATTTGAAACTAATTATATAATTAGAAATAAGTTCTTGAATGATATGAGTATACTATTTTATCAAATCATTTGGAAATCAAATGTTAAGATGTTTCAGTTTTTAAAACGCAGATGAAAATCGTCATATTTACTTATATAACTTATTTTTTGTTTTGTTTTGTTTTGTTTTTGTGCCACATAAGCATTGTGTGCCCTGTCCTTTCTCCTGGATCGCATGCAGGGATCACTCCTGGCAGGTCTCCTGGGACCCATATGGGATGTCAGAATCACTCTTGATCTGCTGTAAGCAGTGCAAGCACTCTACTAATGTACTATCTCTTTCTTCTATGGCATCTTGCTTCAAAATTAACACTAATTTTTAGTATTAAAAACTATTTTGCAGAGCCCGGGAGATAGCATGGAGGTAAGGCGTTTACCTTTCATGCAAAAGGTCTTCGGTTCAAATCCCAGTGCCCCATATGGTCCCCCGTGCCTGCCAGGAGCAATTTCTGAGCATGGAGCCAGGAGTAACCCCTGAGCACTGCCGGGTGTAACACCCCCCAAAAAAAAAATTAAAACTATTTTGCGAGGCTACTGAGGTGGCACTAGAAGTAAGGTGTCTGCCTTGCAAGTGCTAGCCAAGGAAGGACTGTGGTTCGATCCCCCGGTGTCCCATATGGTACCCCCAAGCTAGGAGCAAATTTTGAGTGCTTAACCAGGAGTAACCCCTGAGCATCAAATGCGTGTGGCCCAAAAAACAAACAAACAAAAACTATTTTGCTTTTATAATTTTCAAGGTGTGTCTCAAATTAAGAGGTATTTAATACAGTAATTGCAAATATATCTCTTTAAAAGTATGTCAAATTAGTCTTAAATTGTAATGACTGGAAAGTCTAATAGAATATAAATGTATTCCCCCTTTTTAAAAATAATTTTTATTGTGATCAATGTGAGTTACAAGTCTTTCACAGTAATAAAGTACAAAATGACATTGAATCAGGGGTATTCCCACTACCAGTGTTGTCATCCCTCCAACCCTGCTCCCAGCATTCCCCTTCTTTGCCCCCTGGATTGTTAGTATAACTGCTCCCCTCTGTGTATTAAAGACAAAGAATATTGTATGTACATTATAAGGAGTTTAATTAGTGAATGTAATCACAAATTTAAGATGATCTTGAGGGGCATATCTCAAAGAGATAGATGATATGCCTACTATGCATGAAACACTGAGTTTAGTTCCCAGCATGTCAAGGCCCCTGCATACTGACACTGTGATTCTAGTGTTCCCAAATACTAACACCATCTAGCTGTTGAACTGTCAGGTCTGTACTTCACAGCCAGCTATTGTCAGGAATGGTCCAGGGACCTCCTAACCTTTGGCCCCTGCAGCACTTGGGTGGGACCCCTGTAATTTAAAAATAATTATCTTTAAGACTTTTGGCAGTAAGTCTTAAAGTGATAATTTTTTTCAAATTTAATTTAAGCATTATAATTTAAAATATTTATAATGGTAGGTTTTAATGCAAAAAGCACTCCAACATCTCAACCTCTACCAAAGTGTTATCTTCTCTCCCCCATTGTCCCACCCCACTTTCTGCCATCTCTTCATTCACCTAAGAGTGATATGCATTCTTCCTATTAACAACCAGTTCTAGGGGCCGGGAAGGTGGCGCTAAAGGTAAGGTGTCTGCCTTGCAAGCGCTAGCATAGGACGACCCCAGTTCGATCCCCTGGTGTCCCATATGACCCCCAGCCAAGCCAGGGGCAATCCAGGAGTAATCCATGAGCGTCAAATGGGTATGGCCCCAAAATCAACAAAAAAAAACAATACAAAACAAAACAAACAAACGAAAAAACCCGAGTTCTAGGGCCAGAGCAGTGGCCCAGGTGGTAAGGCATCTCTGCTTTGCACACCTTAACCTAGGTTGGTCCGTGGTTCAGTCCCCCGGTGTCCCATATGGTCCCCCAAGCCAGGGACAATTCTGAGTGCATAGCCAGGAGTAATCCTTGAGTGTCTCCGGGTGTGGCCCCAAAAAACAAACAAAAAATAATAAAAACCATTTCCAGTTTTCTATTGTTGATGAGTATTTATTTTTTTTTAAAAAACTAAAATCTTTATTTACATATCATGGTTACAAAATTGTTCAAACTTGAGTTTCAGTCATAGAATGTACACCAGTCCCCCGGTACACTAGTGCACTTTTCCCATCATCAATGTCTCAGGTTCCTCTTCCACCATCCAGCTGTCTCTGGGGCAGGCATTTTGCCTGCCTCTCTCTCTCTCTCTCTCTCCTTTTTTCTTTCACTCTCTCTCTCCCTCTCTCCTTTATGACACTGTGGCTTGCACTAATGTTTATTAAAGTATATGATGCATGCCACTTTATCTCCTTGCAGCACCCAGTTCTTGTCCAGAGTGATAAGTTCCAATTATCATTGTCATAGTGGACCTTTCTTTACTCTTAACTGCACTGACCACTCTTTGACAAGCTTCCAACTATGGATTGGTTGTCCTGTCTCTCATCACTATTATCTCTAGATATTATTATCATGCTGCCTTTAGGATATAAAGGCTACCCATGGAATGGGAGAAACTATTCACCCAATACTCATCTAGTAAGGGATTAATATCTAAGATATACAGGATACTGATAGAACTTAACAATAAAAATGAAAACAATAAAAAATATAAACCATCCAAAAAGGTGGGGAAGGAATTAGCAGACATTTCCTCAAAGAAGAAATACAGATGGCCAAAGGCACATGAAAAAATATTCCACATCACTAATCAGGGAGATGCAAATCAAAACAACAATGAGATGCCATCTCATATCACAGAGTCTGGCACAAATCACAAGGAACAAGAACAACCAGTGCTGGTCTGGATGTGGGGAGAAAGGAACTCTCATTCACTGCTAGTGAGAATGCTGTCTAGTCCAGCCTTTCTGGAAAACAATAAGTATATTCCTCAGAAAACTGGAAATTGAACTCCCACATGATCCATCAATACAACTCCTAGGGATCTACCCTATGAACACAAAACACAATATAAAAACATCCTCTGCACTCCTATGTTCATCACAGCACTATTTATAGTAGTCATAATTTGAAATCAATACACAACACATGAGTGACTTAAGAAACTATGATACATCTATACAATGGAATACTATGCAGCCCTTAGGAAAAAGGAAGCTATGAAGTTTGCTTATAGATGGATGAAATGTAGATTGTTATGCTGGGTTAAATGAATCAGAGGGAGATATGTAGACATAGAATAATCACACTCATTTGTATGATATAAGAAAAATAGATCAGTCTTTAGATTCAGAAGCATCTTTCCATAAACACCCAGACTATTTGACCCAATGTTTGGGTACCTTTAGCCTCAGTCAAGTTGACATAAAATTTGTCAGTACATGGAATAAAAAATGAAAACATTATCACATTTTTCATCATCATCATCATCATCATCATCATCATCATCATCATCCTCTCTCTCTCTCTCTCACACACACACACACACACACACACACACACACACACACACACATACACACACACACACCAGAGCACAAAGTGACTAAGTGGGTCAGGAACACAGTCTTTTGAATGTTTTTGTCACTTAAGACTGACTTAAACTCACGTAGAGAATCTTAATCAGTGTACAGGTAAAGAGTTTAATTTATTATTATAAAAATAGTTATTATTATAGAATAAAAATATAAATTATAATTCTTTATCTTAAGGCATTCCCAGTCTTTATATCCTTAATATTTTAATTTAATATTGGGCAACCTTTTCACATGCTAATTAACTGTTTTGATATCTTCTTTGTGATGTGCTTGTTCAAGTATCTGCCGAGTTTTCTGTTGGGTTTCATTTCTTTCAATGACTTTTAAAGGTTTAGGTATCAAGTTTATACAAGTATAGTAAAATACATTAATGAGTTTTCCCTCATTTTCTTTCTTTGAAAAATTTCTATGAGAACAATGTTTTTCTTTCTTTCAATATTAGGGTGATTATTTTGTTGATGTTAGTTTACACGTATATTTTATTTCTCACATTCTGTTACATGCAATAGCAACGATAGCTGGCACTCCATTTTAGCTTCCTAAATTGAATACCCATAACTGTCTTTTTTTGTTTTGTTTTCTTTCGGGGAGAGGGTCACACCTGGTAGCACTCAGGGGTCACTCCTGGCTCTATGCTCAGAAATCGCCCCTGGCAGGCTTAGGGGACAATATGGAATGCCGGGATTCGAACCACTTTCCTTCTGCACGCAAGGCAAATGCCTTACCTCCATGCTATCTCTCCGGCTCCAACACCTATAACTGTCTTAACTTTTCTTCTCTTTCTTCTTTGCTGATGTATGCATTTAGGGCTATAAATTTTCCTTGAGGAATAGCTTTATCTTGCCATGTTATATTTTGATTTGCATTTAAATGAAAATATTTTTAATTTCAATTTTATAATTTTTAGGCATAAGCTAATTTAATAGGGTACTCTTTCCATTTTTTATATATTAGCTAATTTTTTGTTTTTAATTTTTTGTTTTTTTGGGAGGGGGGCACACCCTGTGACGCTCAGGGGTTACTCCTGGCTATGCGCTCAGAAATCACTCCTGGCTTGGACACTGGAGGACACTGAGGGATTGAACAGTGGTCCATCCTAGGTTAGCCACATGCAAGGCAAATGCCCTGCCACTGCACCACTGCTCTGGATTCTGTCCTAGCTACTTTTTAATTATTAAGTTCTTTCTTTATTCTTCTGTAGTCAGAGAATAGAATAGAATGATTTCTAGTCCTTTTAAGTTTGTTGAAATTTGTCATTTGGCTCAGTAAAAAGCTACTTTTGATAAATATGCTGTGTTCCTTCTGAAAAATGTGTATTTTCTGCAATTACTCGTTGTAGAGTTCTATAGTCATCAGTTAAATCAAGTTTCTTCATCACAATGGGTACATCTCTCTACTGCTTTTCAGGCATAGGTTAATTAGTTTATATTTTATTAGGATTTATGTATTCTTAGTATATTCTTGTTTTTTTCTTATGCCCTCTTGAATTTTTTCCTTTTCCTTCTTTTTATCTGGAAAAACTAATTGTGTTTTAATGTTTTGCTCTCTTCTCTATTTGTTATATACTATTTTAATGGTTGCTCTAAACTTTACTTGTTTAGGGTTTAGTGTGACAATATAAATCATCCAGATTCTAGAACTTTTTTGTTCTGCATTTGTTTTGTTTTATTTTTGGGGCCACACTTGGCCATGCTTGGAGTACTGGGGATTAATAGAATGCTGGGAATTAAATTTGAATTAGCTGTGTGTGCTAGGCAAACACCCTACCTGCTGGTGTACTGTCATCCTGGCCCTAATCTAAAACTTTAGATTATTTCAATGCAGTGTACCTTTCTCGTTTTTCTATTGTCTTCTTTTACTTCACAAATATTTTAAATCAAAATGAGCACTAAGATCAATACTTATAAAATTTATTTATAACTATCTTATATTTACCCTTGTATTTGTTCCCACATTCTTTGTATCATTATTTCCAACCTTACTTAAAAGACTATTTCTGTTGTCCATTTTTCTCTTTTCTTGGCAATCCTACATTTTTATTGAGTTCTAGCCATTGTGCATGAAAAAATTTAATGACCTTGAATAATGGTATTCTCCTAAGATTCATCTTGCCCTTTAGCAAGTACATATGATGAGAAGGATATAGCAATCAATTCAGTAACTTTGCAGACTTATGATCAGAATGCAAATTTGTGTGTGTGTGTGTGTGTGTGTGTGTGTGGTTTTGGGGTCACACCCGGCAGTGCTCAGAAATCACCCCTGGCAGGCACAGGGGAGCATATGGGATGCTGGGATTCGAACCACTGTCCTTCTGCATAAAAGGCTTACCTCCATGCTATCTCTCTAGCCCCAGAATGCAATTTTTCTAAGGTTCTTCTGCACTGTGTTCAGAATTGTTCTTAAACTGTGTGTGTATATATATATATATATTTATTTGTGTGTGTATACACATACATACATATATATGTATATATAAAGTTTATATAGCATTTTAGAAAGGCCCCTCCTAAGTGGAACCTGAGATCAGATTTGCAAAAACTTTATTTCACTTTTCACAACTTTTTGGTTTGCTTCTGAGACCCCTGCCTTCCATCAATTACTTGTCTTTAGTATGTACCAGTAGACATCCTTCATAGTCTTCCTCTGCTTTCTACAATCTTGAGGCCCTAAACTCCCTCCCTGATAGTACCTAACTCAACTCTAGTTTTCATTTTTGCATCTCTGTGAATTTGTCAGAAGTCTTTTGGCTTTGCTTTCTCTTTCAAAACACATAATACCTAGTGTGCAGATTTTTTACTTCATTACCAATAACTATTCTCCAGATCTCATCCTGGAGACCTCCCCAACTCTCTACTGTCTTCAAACAGTATTTTTGTTATTTCTCATTTTCCTAATTGTTCTTGGCAGAAATGTCTGTATCTTGCAAGTTATGGCGTCATTTTCAAACCTGTTTATTGATTTAAAATAAAAAAAATTATACTGAATTCACTTAACATCTTTAATTCAATGCCTCTGAGGTTCTGAATTACATCTAGACTAAATATAGCTCTGAAGTCATACTTAATTTTAACGTGCAGTGGTTCTTTCGGGCTAATATCAGAAACTTTTTTGGATGTTTTTTGTTCGTTTATTTTAGAAACACATCTAGTGATATTCAGTGCTTATCCTTGGCTCTGTGTTTAGGGATCACTCCTGATAGGATTCTGGTGATCATATTTGGTGCCAGGGATCGAACTCCAGACAACCACCTGTATTCAAGCAAACTTACCCACTATCTAGTTGTCCAGCCCCAGAACTGGTCGTTTCTTTTTGTTTGGATGCTTTACTAGAAAATATGCAAAATGAAAAAACAGTGAATTGTCATGGTTGAAATATATGTGAATGAATATGTAAAACAACCTTAAGTGCTGTAGGCAGCAGAGGACCCTCTCAAAAAAGAATTTAAGTATGAATGTGTGGGACATAGAAGAACAGGTAAGAATGTCAGAATATGTTATATTAGTTTATCTCATAAATAAAATGCTTTGTTATAATGTCAAATTGTAAAATACAGAAAGACAATTCTCTAAATAATACTGGATCAAGAGGAAGAGATTTGTGAAGAAGAGAAGATGTAATGGCTAAAATTAGGTATAATTGAGAATTCCATACATG
Organism: Crocidura indochinensis; assembly: GCA_004027635.1. Taxonomy (NCBI): domain Eukaryota; kingdom Metazoa; phylum Chordata; class Mammalia; order Eulipotyphla; family Soricidae; genus Crocidura; species Crocidura indochinensis. The sequence continues at coordinate 8,678 of PVKC010003931.1, forward strand.
CTGATTATGAAGCAAATGAAAAATATATTTTTAGGAATCATTACATGACTGAGTAAAACAATAGTTTTCACTATTGTTTATGATAATATTTCTCCTCAGTCACCTTCTTATGAATGACTTCACATCTTTAGAAAAGTTATCTGTACTTTCCTGTTTGTTCACTATGTTTGATCCAAAAAGGAAGAATATACATTAAACAACAACAAAAAAAAATTCCACGTTAATAATCTTGAAAGGAATAAAAAAAATGATCTGGGTCTTTATATTTTGAAATACTGAAAAAGCTCTTCCTTAGCATTTAACATGTTGATACCAGTGTTGCAACAATTGCATTCTGATAAAACTATATTCATATGTGGGCCACTAGTGATTTGCTCTGCTGTCAATTTAGTTAAACCTTTATACAAATTTTGTGTGAACCAAAATTCAAATCTTCAGAGTTACCCAACCCTTTACTAACCAACCTGTTTGATTTTAATTTTAAAGACTACTCGGTTTATCTCTAAAGTGTGACTTTGTAGCTCTAGAACATTTGTTAGAGAAATAATTACCTTAAGGAACATATCTTAACTCTGGTAAAGAGACTTATGGCCATATGATTCTTTTCTTTGGAGACTAGTCACCTTGTGTTATAGCTCTAGCTAACCTGCTTTTTGTTTTGTTTTGGGGAAAACACCTGGCAGTGCAGAGGGCTTACTTCTGTGTCTACATTCAGACATTACTCATGGTAGGGCTCAGGAAACCAAATGGGGTACAAGGGATTGAACCCAGATTGAACATGTGCAAGGCAGGTGCCCTATCTGCTATACTATTGTTCTAGCTCTCCAGCTTAATTTTGATCTAGATATAAAAGGACAAAGAAAATGTCTGAGAAGAAATAGTGATCTAAAAGATGTTGTCATTGAGTTGAAAGGAGGTTTTTTGGGGGATACCATGGAGCAATTATCATAATATCGGCCTACAAGTCAAAAGTAGCTCTGGTACTGCTCTTAATATTAGCAATTTTATGAATCCAGTTCAATTTGATATAACCGGATGCTAACTTTACTTGTTTACTTAATTAAGTTATCATTAAATTACAAAGTCAGTCATGCAATGTTTTAACACCAATCCCTTCACTATTGTTACTTCTCTCCACCAGTGCCTCCTCTAACGCTCATTTACCTCCCACCTACAGTCTGTTTCTATGAAAGATGCTTTTTTTTTTGAGTTGCACTTTGGTTTATAGTACTGTTGCTGACAAAGTTTCATACATAACACTTTACCAATTTTCAGCACCACCTCTTCTTGGCTGAATGCTTCCCTCTACCATAAACTTTGCCCCCTCCCTGTCTTTTTCCACAACCCCCTGATGTGTGCTGAAGACCATTTCTTGATTTTCATTGTCTTTGGGCATTCTTTGTTTAACATTATGTTTCTTTATATCCTGCAAATGAGAAAGATCATTCTATTTCAGTGTCTCTCCCTCTGACTTACTTCACTCACCAGACTCTTAGGTTCCTCCATGTAGCAACAATTTTCATGACTTTATCTTTTATTATGACAGAGTAATATTGCACTAAATATATATTGCACTATATATATCCTATATTTATCCACTCATTAGTTCTTTAACATTTTGGGTTGTTTCCAGATTCTGGCTATTGTTTATAGGAGTGTAAGGAGGTAAGGATTCAGAACAGGAGCCCTTCCACTCTCATGCATAACTTTAATCCACTAGAGCTAAATTTGTACCCCTGTCAGTGATAGACATTAAGATACATATTGCTTGGTTATTATCCTAATGACAGTTGTAGTACAGTGATGATACACTGTGTTTCTTTTGAATTTCTCTTTTGACCATTTTTTAAACCTGGGGTTCCACAAATCTTAACTAAAACATGCTCCAGGAGCAGATAGTTTTATATAAACTGCTTTTTTTTGGGGGGGGGCAGGACCACACCTGGTGATGCTCAGGGATTACTCTTGGTTATGCACTCAGGAATCACCCCTGGCTTGGGGGACCATATGGGACTCCGGGGATTGAATCAAGCTCCATCCTGGGTCAGCCTAATGCAAGGCAAGCGCCCTACCACTGTGCTATCTCTCCGACCCCAAATTGCTTAATTTTTTTGATCTCAAAAAGTAATCTTATAAAGAAGTTAACTCTGTAACTCAGTGGTAGAGTTTGTGTCTAGCAGGTTTTAGGTTCTAGGTTCTGTCCTCACCTTAAAAATTTAATTTTAAAAGTCATATAAGGTAGCAATTTTTGTTCGACTTATAGTGGCAAAAAAGCAGACACTCAAAGTGCTTCTCAATACCATACTATTATGAAATAGAAAATCATAAATTATTTGGGGTCCATTGTTCTAGCTTTAAATTTAATGCTCTTAGAACACCAAAGGATATCCATAAATACCTGGTTAATTATTGACTAAGAAGGAACAACTCCCTTAAGAATCAAAGGTAGACTACATATAACTTCTTTGCTTTAGTTTAATATTCACCACCTCCTTTTGATTGCAAAGGAAATGATCATTTTTATTGTTGTCATTTAAAACTGAGAAAGTTGAGGCCAAAGGAGCTTTATTGAATGCCTTAAAGTTAAGTTGTCATTCTCCATTTCTCATTAAGCAATTTTGAGATGCTTGGAGACAAACAAGACATTCATTCACTGTATTTGAATGTCAGATGGAGTACTTCTGTGATGAATAGAATCATCTGATGTGATATGACTAGTCTCTTGTGATCTGGTGATGACTCGGGATGTCTGGGTGAATGGCAGTGAAGAAGGTGTGGAGATTGTTTCTGCCCCTATAAAATGGCATGTTCTGCACAATAAGGGTATTTTTCAATGCAATACTTATTAAGCATTTTAAATGAACCAGGTATTGTACTGACTGGCATAATATACAAAAGTCAAAACTACTGCTTCAAGAGACAATAAAATTAACAGGCAAATTGTTTCAATACAATAATTGATATTATCTTGTGATATTTTCATTTTAGACATGAATTGCCACTTACAAATGCCATTTTCTAATTGCTAACCACTTTTTTATTTTAGCATCTTTTTATAACTGGGTTGCATGGCAGCTAGTGGTTCTGTTGAGCTCCCAGATGTGATTCTCTGCAATGTTTAAGAATTTGAATTGAATGAGAGAGAGAAATGCCGAGCTGTTTGGGCTCTATGTGTATATCCTGTCACCAAGCCACTTTAATATTGTTTTATATGTTAGACTCATCATAGAATACATTTGTAGGAAGAAAATAGATTGTGAAACTAAAGACCCTAAATCTTTGAATTAAGCAACAATAACAAAACAAGCTTGGCGGGGGTGGGGGCAGGGGGGCACTCAACGAAATGCTTTGTTGTCCAGTAGCAGTTTAATCTCCTCAGTTGAAAAGTAATCTTTAGATCATCTGTGGTTAAGTTTTGAGTATGGAGGTGGTTACACCACCTACTTGTTGGCTAAGAAAAGGATCTTCTAAATAGGGAATGATTAAACATAGAAATTGTCATTTCATTTTGTCAAAGATAATCCAGACTCAGTTGTCCAAAGACAGAGGTAGTTCTGCCAGGTGATGATCAAAGTGCCAGAGAAGACTTTTCTGGAGAAACTTCAGGCAAAGTCTCCTTGTTAACAATAATTGCGTCCAGGACCCTAATTGGTCAGGACTGAGAACTGTTCATGAGGCTTGTACTTATTTTTGCTTTCTACATGTCAGATCGCAATATGAGCAATACTACAAGCTGTTGAGTTATCTAGAACATTAGTGGGAAAGGGAAAAAATAAACAGCTAAGCTGTGTGAAGTGAAAACTTCGATTTCTGCTTGGGATGAGTGATACAAGAAGCATTCCTGAGAAAAATGGAATCACTTGATTTTGGCTTGGATTTTGAGTGGAAAATGGGTCCATTGACCTTATGAAACATTCTCACAAAACTTCACATTCTGAGTTGCAAAAACAATAGAGGCAGGAAGGTATAAGAAAAATCCCTTCTGAAATCCCTTCTCTCCTCCTGGGCTCTTTCATTCTAACTAATGAAACATATACCTTGGTTTCGGAAAATATCTCCTAAAAACTTCTTTTTCTGTTCCTACTCACTGAGAAAGCAGAAGGGAAGCAGTGTTTTTCTTAGTTGCCTTCGTTTCAAGAAACAAATTTCTACTCATCATTTCAGCATGTAACATAAGGCTACTTTCTTGGTGAGTTTTCCTTTGATACAACCATCAAACCTAGAATGCCCTGCATGGATCTAACCCAAAAGCGATGCCCCATTCTCGCATGAACCAGAATTAGTTCATTCCCATGGCCAATGATGTCGATCCTCTTTCAGAACTCCAGAGTCAAAAGTTCTTTCCTTTTCTCTCTACTTCTTCACACTTACTACCTACTTTCTTCATAGCCACTAAGCATTCTCTCTGGAATGTTGGAAGGTGAGGATTTAGGTCTGGGCAACCTGTTAAAAATATGAATTGTTACCATGAACTCTGAGTGGCCTTTCAGTTTTGCTGACAGAAATTTACTTCATGTAGGGACCCCCCCCCCCAAAAAAAAAATTAAGCAGGTAAGGTCATTTGGAGTTGAAACAAGCATGCAGTCGGTGTGTTTGAAAATGAAATTATAATTAACCTGCTGATGGCTGTGAGGTGTTACCTTGAACTCTGTGTGGCCTCTTGGCACAGCGGCTGAACTTGCTTTATTGAATACCCAGAGACCTGAACAGGTGAAATCAGGATATGTCCGGGGCCAATTGTACTTTTAGAAAGGAGATTATGTCTTTTTTAGTGCCAATTGTAAGAGAGTTGAGGATTAATTGAGCAGCACTAATCAGAAAATAAAAATGAATTTTGACCATCCAATTCTAGGTGAAGCATTAAATTTGTTCAAATTGCTGAGGAAAATGACTTTATTTGCCCACTTTGTGAATTGACTCCTGAAGTGATGAGTGGTTACCAGGTCTGATGGTAGACCAGGCAGATTATTGCAATTTGGAGATCTGAATCATCTTCATGTTTACGAAAGCACTGGAATTAGTTAGTAGCAGGGCTACATTCGTGTTGCTTAAGCTGTAGTGGGCTGTTGACACACAGGTTGGACAACTTTATGGAACCATTCAAAATGAGGGAGGTAAAATTCTACACAGTAACTTAATGACAAGGAGGGTAGTAAAGTCATTTGTAGTGTAGAATGGATGGATATATGGATCTAAAATAAATTTTAAGTCTCCCTTGGCCATGAAATATTATTTTAAAGTAAGTGTGTGACTTACTGCCATTGGTAATCAGCAGAAATGAATAATAGTATCGCAGTTCTCACATGTGTGCTAGGTCGAGGGAATACCATAAACAATTGATTTATAGCCAGAGTCAGTCATGAGATATACCTTGTCATTGCTTTAAACTGGCAGGAAATCCATTTCATCCCTTGTCACACCAAATCAAAAAGGGCTGTGTTAGGCCATTGCCTCCATCTTCACATCTCTTTACTCTAATGATATATCATTCCATGGTAAGAGTCACACTTTATTAAAGTAAAAGTTAGGGGACCCTCCTTGTTTTGATGGTGAGTATCTTTGCTTAGACTAAACAAACTCTTTCATTCCCTGTGCTCTTAACATACTGGTGAGAATGAAAGCTAGTGTTGGTTTAATAAACAAAGAATAATTATCCAAAATGAGTTTTATTACAGGGAAGATTACTCTCTTCATGGGATTGGAATGATCTCATTATTCACATTTCTGCTTAATTAAAGTATTAAGTGTATAAGTAACACGGAGGTTTTCCATTTTCAAGAGAAGCTTTAGTTAGGGCCCAGCCATTCCTGGTCTTTCCAACTCTTCCTTTGGTAGCTGTCATGTATGAGCTCCTGTATTTCTTGTCAAATTCTTTCATTAAGAGCAAAGTTCACAGGGTTGATGTCAAGTCCTTTACTGATTTAGGTTCACTGATGGTAACAGACTAAAAAAATTTGTATTTTTGCAAAGAAAAAGTTTTGAATCTTTCCAACATGTTTCATTTCACTCAAATTCATAAATCCAGAAACAAATTAAATCTTTTAACAACACTTGTAATTATGAGCATGGCTGCTCAGTGGACATAGAAATGAACAGCATTGGGACCAAAGTATTAGTATAGCAGATAGGGCTTTTGCCTTGCACATGGCTAGCCTAGGTTCAATCCCCATAGTTCAGTATCCCATAGGTTCCTCCCATCCCTGCTCCACCTCACAAGAAGTGATTCCTGAATTCGAAGCCAGGAATAAGCCCTGAGCACAGCTAAGTGTGACACAAAAAAGAAATGGACAGCATAGCCTGGTAGGGGGGTGATTAGATATATATAAATATTTTAAACTTCCATGAGATTTAGAATCCCTGCCTAAATGTGTTAGGCAGATCCCTTTGTTACCAGAATTTGCTCCATCAGTCTGACAGTGATCTTTACTTTACAGGCCTGCATGTTTCTCAGTTCCTACCTGCTTACCACCTCCAGAAAGACTTACAAACTCATTCCATTCCAAATCCTGAACTCTTGATAATCCGATCACACTAAAAATGGTATCAGATCAGTGACAAAACAAATTATACAAGCATTTCCATTAATATGTTAATAATAGCTTTTATCTTAGTTACATTACCTACTTGTCTAAGTGATCTTTGCTTTGGTGTGGCATATAGTTCCTACCCCACAGTTGCTGCCAGCCTGATTGTTCTAAAATATATTTTTGAAAGATCATTTTTCTGCTTAAACGTAGGACTTGCCATCACTTCCAGGAAGGGTGTTGGGGGATGGAGGAGCAAGCCCCTGCCTACCTTTCCAGTTTTATCTACCATTTCCTTGGGATAGCCAAGGAATTTATTGATTTATGCTACATATAAGATAGCAGAGTTTCTTCCTTATTTCACTATTCATTATTCTCATTGCCCAAAGTAAAGACATTTACTCAGCATGGATGATTTGAGAAACTTTCTCTGACTATATGGGGCAGTGACTGGCCTTCCCATCACTTTTTCACATTGCATTAAGTGGTTACAGAAAATGCTAGTAGATTGTGCTTCTTTTTCTGATGACCCTTCTATGAGCTATAAGTACAAGATAGAGATTGGGTCTCTGTTTTTTCCTTTTATGTTATTTATTTGCTGGAATGGAACTCAGGGCCTCACACAAATAAAGCAAATGTTCTCTCCCAAATTCTATCCTTGGTGTCCAATGACTCACTAACTCATTTTTATATTTTTAACTCAGTTCCTGGCATATCGCATCTGTTCAGTAACTGTCAAATGAATAAACACAATGAATGAAGGGAAAAGAAGATCAGTTTTCAATGAGAGAGATATTTAGCAATTTGAAAATGTGTGTTTCTTGATGGCCCACTCTTTTATATTGATGTATGTCCTATTACTAAGAACCACCATCTTTATATTTCAGCAAAGAAATAGTGCCTTGAAATACCTTGAAATGTCTTGTAATTTGATAGTCTTCTAGATAGAGTGAAAGTGACTATTAGTATTGTTGAGAATGTCTAGACTACAGTTAATGCATATGAGGCATTTTGTAAAATGAACGTTTTTGTTATTATTTTGCAATATTTTGTCCAGGATTTTCAAAGGAGGCATTTAATAAATATTCCCACCTGCTTTTTGATTTTTTGAGTAAGACCCACACAGAGATAAGATTTATCCAAAAATTAGCATAAAAGAACAATGTTACTAACTTCCTATTTAGGGCCAGCCTTCGGACTCCCAGATCAACCAGTAGTTGATCCTTAAAATCCAGAAGCATAAACACTTGAAATTTGATCTTGTGTTTCTTTTTCTGTCACTGAGACTTACTTGTTCTACTCTCTAGGGCACCCTAAGTAGGTAACAGAAGGAGCATAGGAATAAATAGTCAGGGCTGCCGTATTATAGGAAAGTAAAACAAAGCACACCAAGGTTACAGAGCTTGTGAGACAATGCTGAATAGGTTCAGGTATAGGTCACTGCCATGGTGAGGAAAGCACCCAAGTATCCTTGACAAATAGAGTCCCCAGTGCTGTGCTAAACACCCAACTCCTCACCTTGTGTATTTTAACTTGTGCCAGTGATCCCAAGGATTTTCTGAATGAATTACCATAATGGGATTTAATTCAGGAAAGGGATGTTTCCTGTACACACCAAACAGGCTAAATACTGGCTTTTTTTTTTTTTTTTTTTTGCCTAGATGACAGGGAGGAAGAAACCCAACAGGAAATACATCTTTGCAAATTAGAAAAGTTGATGAGCTAAGGACTGCAAACATTGGGCACTAATCCAAAGTGAACTTCTCATGACCTCCTGGTACCTTGGCTCACCTCACTGTACTTCACAGCCAGAAGTATACCAGGTGGATTCACTTTCTTACCTCCCTGATAAGGCCACAGGACCTTGCCACACCCAGATTTACATCCAATCTCCTTTCCTGCTTCTCCTGACCCCAGGTCTGATAAGAATCCAGGGTGATAATACTATTGAGGCACAGGCTATAAACCATATCAGTATGTACGTAAGTGGAGGGAGTGGAAAGAGAAGGAAAAAGCAAAAAGGGCCAAATAGAGAATTCAGCTTCACCTCTAGGTGACCTTGGAAGCATGTGGAGTAGAAGGGAAATTGCCAGGAACTTGCAGCCTTTTTTTTTTTTTAAAGCATTGTTTTTGACTTGGCTTTGCTACAGAGCAACTTGGGGAGACTGGAGCAAAAAAAAAAAAAAAAAAAATAGGTCATTGTGAACTGCAGGTGCAGTTTTGATCTTGAGCTGCAATCTATTGTGGTATATGTGCAAACTCAGAAATATTCATCAAGATGAAAATGAAGCTTTTCCCCTTAAATACAAAGGTCACTTTATATATTAGTACCAATATCACAAGTTTTTTCACCCCAGGAATAGAAGTCTTTCCCTCCCTCACACTCCCTCCCTTTGTCCCTCCATCACTCACTCACTCCTTCCTTCACCTCTTCCTTCCTTTTATAGCCCATCTTTCTCTGCTATGAGAAATCTCAGTGGAAAAAGTTACTCTGAGTCTCAAAGTCATCTCCAGAAATGCTGACTAAGCAGATGAACTTCCTCAAGGATTCAGAGACAACCAAGATATTGAAGAAATGATATTATTGATTTCACTCTTAGCTCTTATGCCCAAGTAGTCTGAGCACCATGATTTTGTCTACTTACTTTAAACTTTTGAGTGAGTGAAGAAGACTAGTATATAGAAAGAACTTATTCCAACACATGAAAGGAGGCAAGTTTTACAATCCTTTCTCTTGACTATGTCACTTAATCCCTCCTACCATCTGTTTCCCAATGTTCTCACCCTAATGGGAAACATGTCAAAGCACCTGGCTGCTAAAATGATAAGGCCTGTCTGTGGACTAAGAGGAAAATCTGGAGAATATTGCTTGAACAATTTTGTGCTAGACAACTGCTGAAAAGAATTGCTTGGGCTGTTGATTTCTTCCTTCCATACTCTATACACAAAAATATTCAGAGAGCAGGAGGTTTAAATTTCATCAAGGTGCATATAGAATAGCTTAGACAAGCCCAGTTTGTTTAGGGAAGGGACCATTCAAATAAGACATAATACAAAGGAAAATCCATTTTATCCATTTATTGATTCTTGAAGATTCATCATAACCCCTTTAGTTATTAAACAAAAAAAGAACTGAAGGTTTTGCTACTGATACTAAAGTTGTATTAACCAACAGAAAATGTTGAAAAACATAATAAATCAAGGAAAGCAGTTTTTATTATTTCCAACAGAAACTCATGTGCTCTGCATCTGGTGAAGAGGGAAGATGGATGGATGAATTTTTGCACTTGTAATTTCTTCACGCTCTATGTATCTTGGTAGAGTTCACTTTTTTATTTGGGGGGGGGGCACAGCCATGATGCCATGATGCTCAGGGATTACTCCTGGTTCTGCACTCAGAAATCACTCCTGGGGCCCGGAGAGATAGCTCAACGGTGTTTGCCTTGCAAGCAGCCGATCCAGGATCAAAGGTGGTTGGTTGGAATCCTGGTGTCCCATATGGTCCCTCTTGCCTGCCAGGAGCTATTTCTGAGCAGATAGGTAGGAGTAACCCCTGAGCACAGCCGGGTGTGGCCCAAAAACCAAAAAAAAAAATCACTCCTGGCTTGGGGGACCATATGGGATGCCAAGGATCAAACTGAAGTCCTTCCTGGGTCAACTGTGTGCAAGGCAAATACTCTACCATTGCACTATTGCTCCAGCCACTAGAATGAACATTTTTTAAATATTTTATTCTGATTTCACTGGTATTTGTGTAAGTGACTCACTCAGCTTTACTGGGTGGGAGAGGAGTTAGACCACACCTGAGAGGTGATGCCCTCAAGGGGATCACCTGTGGTACTGAAGCAACCACGTGCAAGAGCAGTGCCTTAACCTCCTTGTGCAATCCCTCCAGTTCTCTCTCTCTCTCTCTCTCTCTCTCTCTCTCTCTCTCTCTCTCATTAATAATTTTTATTTTGTCCAAAGTGGATTACAAATCATTCACAATAGTATTTTAGGTACATAGTGATGTTTGGAGGAAGGTAATATCCAGCATTACTCCTCCGAACAGGGAAGTAAGAATTGGAATGGATGGATATCTTAGGTCAGACTTCTGGTCTTTGCGTGGGATTCCTGTCCTCTCATTCATACCAAGGTCCTCTGAAATCACCCACTCTGCTCCAGACTGCCTTAGAACTAGTATCAGCAACTCATCACATTCCAATGCCCAAGAATTTTTTCTCCCAATGAGTTTTAGTTGCTGCCATCCAGAAGTCTCACATTGCTGTGGTCTCTGAAACCCAGGTTTCCAGAGGGAGCAAAGATCTTCAAGTTCAGAAGTCTGAACTCCCTAAGCCTTGGTTCTGTTAGACTGGAAGTAATTCTCAGTGATGACTGGAATTCTTGAAGTGGTGGTGAGATGTGGTGTGTCTAATACACTGAGAAAACTGGGCTCAAGTTACCTCTTCCCTCCTCACAACCTGTATTTGTTTATCTTTTGCTTCCTCACATTATGGTGAGAATGTTACATTTATCTATTCATATGCATAGAATTAACAAAGGAATGTTTAACTTTTTGTTTTGTTCTTTTGTTTGGGGGGGGGGGCACACCCAGCAGTGCTCAGAGGTTATTCCTGACTCTTTGCTCAGGAAGGACTCCTGGCAGGCTCCAGGGAATCTTATGGTATCCCAGGGATTGAACCTGTTTAAGACAAGATCCCTATTTGCTATGTTTTCCCTAACCAGGAATGCTTAACTTTTAAATGCCCTAAGTAAATGCTTTCTTGTCCCCTTTCCCTCTTCCCAATTTTTCTTGAATATTTTCTATTTACTAGGCAAAAATTAGATTGTGTTTTCATATAATATCTCTGGCAATTTTCTAAAGACTATGTGAAATAAGATTTCGTTTTTTATAGATTAGAGAACTGCAGCTCAAAGTATTTTATTTTGGTTTTGATAGAGGGCAAATAAATACGTTCACCATTACCAAAATGCCAAGACTCCACCAGTCTTCTTATGTCACATCTAGTTTGCCTTCCCTACCCCTACCTCCTACTCTCTTCACTACTGTTCAAACATCTCAATTTTTAAACCCATGCCAAGGACAGGTCATCTTTAGATACTGTCTATTCCCTTATCTTGTCTCTTTGCATACCACAGATGAATTAGATCATTCAGTATTTGTCTTTTTCCTTCTGGCTTGCTTCACGTACATGCTGGCTTCTGGTTTCATCCAATTTGCAGTGAACTGAATGGTTCTATCTTTTCTTATTCCTGAAAATCAGAGGTTTCACAAGTTAGCAAAAGTCACACTGAGCAACTAAACCAGGAGTTGGGTCTAACTTTGTGACTTCTGCCTTTGCCTTTCATCTTGCCTGGAACCAATAACTTAGTGGCAGATCTATGCCTAAAGTAACCAGTGTTCATTTAGATAGCCATAAAATCTTTGCCTTTAATTTTTAGAGGAAACATTAAACAGTGCTAAGCATTTGCTAAGCATTTAGGATTGCTTACTTTCAGTAGATGCAATTTTTTCCATACCTCCAAATAAATATGGTCCCTCAAGAGTTCTTTATATTTTCTTTTGTAAACCTTACAAATACTGTGTTCCCGTTATCCAGACTTGAAAGTTAACAGTTTTGGTTGTTTTAGGCTTTTTATAGAATTCATGTGACTGGAAAGAAAAAATACAAAAGAGGGAGAAAAAGGGTTAAATGAAAGTAAATAAAAGAAGTAGATATTGCAGCAGATACTTTTCTGTTTCATTCCCAGAGTTAATCAAGCCTATTCCTACATAAATTTGGTATTTATCCTCTAAACTTATTTTTATATTCTGAAATCATATTAATCATTTATTTATATTGAGTATCTTATATGTGTAAAGAACATATAATATATAAAATTATTATACTATTATATTTTATTGTATACTAGCATATATAATATATGATATTGTAATCATATAGTGTTTTATTATATATTATATACTGTGTTATATAATTCAGTATAATATGTGTTTGCTAAATTTGTGAAGTTAGATAATATTGTGATCACTCTGCAGATATTTTTGTCATTTAGTAGTTTCAAGACTTCTTCATGCCACTCATGAGATCTAAGTATATTTGTTTTTCTGTTGGATGCATTTCATTATATTACTCTGCCACCATTTATTATTCTTTTGAGAACTGATTAGCAATTAAATTGTTCTTATTTTGTTATTACAGATAGAATAAAATGAGTTGGGTGACAGTAAGAGAAGGGTGGGAAGAGTATGAGTGTAGAGAAAGTAGAGAATTGAAGGCCCTGTATCCCATGACTGTCTGACATTGTTCTTATACAACAGACAGAATCAGTCTGCAGCTTCACAAATGGGAAATCAACTTGGTTTCGTTGACTCAATTTAGTATCTGCTCTTCATTGATACATTATCCTCTTTCTGTACACTCAGGGATAGGCCATTATTTAGTTCAGAAAAAAGGAAATAAGATGCCTTATGCCTAACATTCAAACAAAAGCTAGCTCTGTATTGTTCTAAGCAAATTGCTTTCAGGGTCTCCATATTCTGTCGTAATTTTTTATTGTGATGTCTGTAGCAGAACCTGAAATGGAGAAATTCTCTGTATAGGAGTGGCTGAGAATAAGAGAGACTGATTTGTCTAGGAATTCTGCTCGATGTATAAAGTATTTATTTTGACTTCATTTAGTGACTATGCCTGCGACTTTATCTTTTTCTAGCTCATTTTCCAGTGTAACAGGATAAGACCATGCCTGGTATTATGATTTACCATACAGTAAACAATGAGAGCTTTTGGATTGCATTTTATAGAAGTGCTTTATTCAGGTTCTCCTTACAACCCCTTTGGGAAAGAAATGACAATTGATATTTCTCTTTGGATTTCTCAGTGAATTCAGCATTCCTAGATTTGGTTTCTTTTTGTAGTTTGGCTTGTAAAATGCATTGCTTTGGGGATCGGAGTGCTATGTGTCCTACATTATAGTGTTTTGCTTATTAGGCTACCCACTGGTAGACGGGAAAGGACAAGGTGGTTTGCCCTGGCTCTGTCTCAGTTGTTCTTTTAATATTCAACTGCAAATATTGTGAAGCCCTACTCCCAAATGAAGATTGAGTATTAGTTTTGACCAGGGAACACTGTCTCTCTCCTCAGCAATCCATCTTCAGTCATGGAAAGTTCAAGTATATCACTGGCAGGAGCAAGTTAAGTCTCACTGTAGCTTCTATCCTTTTGCTCTTGTGCCTTATTATATGGATCTGCTTTTGGAGTCAGCTAATACATAGAGCAAGTTAATTCCTTTGGCAGAGGAAAAGGAGTTCCTCGTGCTTTGTATTAAGGGACTTTCATGAAGTTTTTAATCTGATATCAAATAAAAATTAGTCTTGATTATGCACCGCTTTGGATCTTGCTTTCAGAGGGAAAAATCACAGTGTAGGTATGTTTGTAGTCTGTGCATCCCTTTTCACTCATATCAGTGTAGCTTATTTATTTTATACATATTTTAAACATATATTTCAGGAATTTCTTTGAGGCAAACCTCTAACATGTGTGTGTTTGTATGTGTTCATGTCTGCACGTGCTTATATGAATTTCAGTTCTCAATGCCTTTGTCCTGTTGATTTTCAGTAAGTATATTTGGAATTAATTCCATATGTATTTTGAGGGATGAATCCAGAGCTTGTGGAAGATGGAAAAAGATATAAAGAAAGCATGAAAGTTAAATCCTGGCCATTGTGCACCTGAATGCTATTCTGCGCAATGCTCCCAAATTTAATTTAAGAGATACCAAACAAGTAATAGTTATGATAGAGTCGACAGTACTTTGTTCTGTATGTTTGTATTTTCTACTTAAGAATCATGTATTTTTGACTTAAAATTTGAATTAAAAGGTGAGTATAGTTCAAATTTCAAGACTTCCCCTCAATCATTATCACCCTCATCAATATCACCCAGACCAATATTAAGTTGTTCTGAATTTCCTTATGCTTGCAGACTGCCATTACTATCAATGGATTTCAGTTGAGTAGCTCAAGGAGCCTATTAGGAATACACTGGGTTTCTCAAATAAAGACTAGAAGCTTCTCATATGCTTTGATTCTCTGCTGCTAGATCTTTTTTTAGGACTGCTCCAAGAGAACTTACCTATATTGTGAATAAGAAAAGAAATCCAGATGAGGAATAAGATGGCCTAGGAGAAGGAAGATCTTGATTCTGTGACACTATTTTTAATATTTCTTTTATTACCACAAAATCTGTTACCACATATGAAGAAGCATAATTTTTCTTTTTCTTTTTTTTTTTTTGTTGTTGTTGTTGTTTTTGGGTCACACCCGGCAGTGCTCAGGGGTTATTCCTGACTCCATGCTCAGAAATTGCTCCTGGCAGGCACGGGGGACCATATGGGGCACCGGGATTTGAACCGATGACCTTTTGCATGAAAGGCCTTACCTCCATGCTATCTCCCGGGCCCCGAAGAAGCATAATTTTTCTATTAGGTTATATTCAGTGCCCAACAGTGAATGAATATTGACCTGATAATTAATATGTAAATCATATCTAGCTTTGCTGCTACCTGCAAAAGTAAAATGTAAGGATTCTACCCTTTCTTGTCGGCTACACCTGGAGGTAGTTACCTGTAATAATAAACTCATACATAATGTATTTGATTTGGAATACCACATTTTCAAGAAGAACAGTGATAAAATGCTTTTAGAAACAAAAATGAACGACTGGTTCATTCGTCATGAGGTCTAGAAACCTTGTTATAAGGACTTGTCCATTTCAGACTGAAAAGAAAATCTGGAGTTTGATGAGATCCATCTTCAAATAGGTTAAGAACATCCATGCAGAAAACTCTATGTGGACTTTGTTTTGCTAACCACGACCTGTGAACGAAAGTCAGCTTGCCCCAAATAAAAACTTGTCAACAGCTAGAACTGTGAAAATTTGGGACCTATTACATTTCCTATAGCTTGATGCATGCAAACAGAAACTTGATTCATATTTATAAGGCATGTTTCATATTTGGTATCAAATTATACATAACTCCTACTGTCCCTTCCCAAGCTCAAGGTTTATGATCTTTGTGACTAGACATACTTAAACTCCTTCCAGTCATGAGTTCTCTGACTCTAAAAGATTCTTAAGCTTTCACAATCTTTGCTTAAAACCTAAGCCTGAAAAGAATAGAGGAGGAGGATGCATGTTGTTTCATTCTATTCCAATATCTCAGTCTTCAATATGAACACACAAGTTCCCAGGAGAGGGTGCCTCCAAGCATAACCTCCCTTGCTTGTTCTCATTCCC
Source organism: Crocidura indochinensis (assembly GCA_004027635.1). Lineage (NCBI taxonomy): Eukaryota > Metazoa > Chordata > Mammalia > Eulipotyphla > Soricidae > Crocidura > Crocidura indochinensis. The sequence continues at coordinate 24,501 of PVKC010003931.1, forward strand.
CCTAAATATATATTCCCCTCCCTCTTTTTTTTTTTTTACTTAGTGATTTCTGTATTTCTTTGAATCTTTACAGGTGGTAACAATTTTGGTTCATCTGACTTGATGGTATGAAATTCTAAATAGTTGAGGGTCATTTTGGAGTGATTACTTTTTTCTTTGTATTCTGGGAGCCTGGGGGAGGGTATTTGGAGCTGCTTACTTTATAGTCCTTGTCAACATAGTCTTTATTCCTCTCTTTCCCTCTCTCTGAAGAACAGACAGAGGAGGGTCCTGATATCACAGATGTTATGCAACAGACAGTGCCACACAGAATTATAGGAGTCTCCAAGCTGGATAAATTTAGTGACTATTTTATTTCTAAATTAGGGGTCTGGAGAAAAGAAATTCTGTGTTACCAGATAGAAAATAAGATCTCAGTTTTTGTGGACAGTGTTTTTGATAGGAAAACGGTTGTAATGTGCTTTTGCATGTGGGAATATCTTCACTTCACCACCAACAGTATCCCCGCCCCTAGGATTAAGTTACTGAGAATTGCAGCTATTACTAGGAAACTGCTAAGATCTTCTCTGTTCTCTTATCAAAGTATCTGAATGACTTTCAGGATAACTTTTTTTAGTTTCCCTGCTTCCCTTTCTGAAATAATCTGGAACTCACAATTTATGTGAAAATCCTTTCTGTTTTTAAACTTCGTGAGTATTTGAAATTCAGTCTAGAGTATTGGCCAGAAATTTTTGAACTTGTTCTGCGTGGTTATATGTATTTTAAAATCAACTCCTCTGACATTTTTAAATTTTTGTGAAGCAGGGAGCCTCTTAATAATTGTTGCCTTGCTAGTAAAAGCTAAGATAATATTCTATAGGTTAGTACTACGCCATGACATTTCAAAGTCAAATATCAGTTTTTTTCTTCCTTCCTTCCTTCCTTCCTTCCTTCCTTCCTTCCTTCCTTCCTTCCTTCCTTCCTTCCTTCCTTCCTTCCACGGTTATTGGGCCACACCGGGGGTTGGTTAGGTTTTATTCCTGGTTCTGCTCTCAGGAATTACTTCAGGTGACCATATGTGATGCCGGGGATCAAATATGGGTCAGATGCATGCAAGGCAAACATTCTTCTCAATGAACTATTGCTCCAACCTGGCCATTCTTTCCTGATGCTCTATTTAACCTTATACTGTAATATCAATAAAAGCCCAACAATGTCCATAGAATTCCCCCTAAACACAGTTTAATTTTCTTGCATATACATTTATATTTCTATAATTTATAGTCAAAATGACTTATGTAAACCTTGTTATAGATAAACCTAAGGATCATGCCTAACTACTAATACTTTCCCAAAGCTAAGACATCAGAATGGCATGCTAGGATGACAGTAGCTATATCTAAGTTGTTCAGTTGAAAAATATGCTGACTGACCTACTGATAAAATGGTGTATAGGGCATTTTCCTTACACATGTGCTTCCCCTACACATATATCCTTACACAAACCTGATCTGGGTTTGATCCGCAGCACCACATATGGTCCCTGAGGCCCCTATCAGGAGTGAGCCCTAAAACCAAAAGAAAAAAAAAAAAGATTGGGTAATGAGGAGTGAGCCCTGAGTGCAGAGCCAGGAGTAAGCCCTGAGCACTGTCAGGTAAAAATAAGGGCAACATAAAAGGTCTGTTTTAAGAGAGTCATTTGAATTCTTAGTAGAAGGAGGTGGGCACACTGGTGATGGTGTGATATTGAAATTATGTACAGAAAGAAACCATTACTAACAACATTATAAATCATAGCACATAGATAAAAAAATTTAAAAATAATAAAAATAGTTCAGGGCAATGGTACAGCAGATACATTTGCCTTGCACTTGACTGACCCAGGTTTGTTCCCTGAGAACACATATGTTTTCCTGAATCTCTCAGGAGTGATCCCTGAGCAAAGTCAAAAGTAATTCCTGAACGCAACCAGGCCCTAAAAATAAATAAATAAATAAATAAATAAAATAATAAAAATAGAACACACAAAAGAATTTTAACATGGAAAATGGGCTAATTTTTTAAAATTCTATCTAGAAATGTAAGTTTTAAATTATCTGATTATATCCGGTGGGTCTCTTACATAGTCAATGGTAGTATAATATAGGAATCCCATTTTGGGAAGTGGCCTTGCAATTACTTTTGAAATTACATATATACCTGCAATTTAGCCCAATAATTATGATCCTAAGTATTGATCCAAGACAAAAACATATGTCCAGGAAAAGGAATATTCATAGATGCTATGTTGTTTAAAAATTGCACACCCCAATGTCCATTAGTAAGAGAATGGATAAATTTGTCTGTTTATACAATGACGCAATATTGCTTAATAAAAAGGAACAACTATTGATACCTTAAAGGCTTGGTATTTAGTTTCAAAATAGTGTAGTGATTCAATGAAATTATAGACAAATGGGACCATATTCTATGCTGCTAAGTAAAAAAAAAATATATATATATATATCTATATTTGTTTGTTTGGGGGTCACACCCAGTAATGCTCAGGGGTTTCTCCTGGCTATGCAATCAGAAATCACCCCTGGCTTGGGGGACCATATGAAATGCTTTGCGGATCGAACCGCGGTCCATCCTAGGTTAGTATGTTCGAGGCAAATGCCCTACTTTCACCACCGCTCCGGCCCCTAAATATATATTTTATTCTAGCTTAGGAAGCTATAGTATTGTTGAAATTTATGAGTTCTATAAATTTCAAAATATGCAAATATGCCAAATTAATACAGCCCTACACTAAGAAAGCGTCCAGCACTTCCACCAATGTCCCTATATCTCTTCCAATCTTGTCTTGTCCTTTTCGTCTATTCATTGTTTGTTCATCGGTGCTGTATTCCAATGTCAATTGTTTGTTACTGTTGAGTGGTGTGCATTCACCTGTTATGACTGCATTCCACAGGTGAGTGAGATTATCAGAGTTGGTTCTTCTTCCCGACTTAACATTGCCTAACATGACACCCTCCAGTTTTATCTACACTGCAGCAAACTACATGATTTCGTTCATATTCTGCATCTAATTCATTGATTCAAAAAGTATTCTTTATACTATCTACTCTACATCAAGTCCTGGTTACAGAGCTGTGAACACCCAGATAAAAGAAACATGAACTTGGTCTGTTAGAAGCTCCTGGTCTAATGCTGTGATAGATAAGAGTCTTCCATATTTTTCTTGCTGGGCTTTCAATAAAAACAGACAGCTCTGTTTCCTTACTACCTTTATCTAAGCAGCTGAGTATTAAAAAAAAAAATAATTGAAGGAATGCTATGCCATTTAAGTTTCAAGAATCTTTTTATCTTTAAACTACTTTGAGACCCAAATCTGAAATTCAGTGAGAGAACCAGCTTCCTCTTGAAAAAAAAAAAAATCTCATGATGGAGGAGGGTTTCCATTTTGCTGTTGGTTTTTTGTTTTGTTTGTTTTGTTTTGTTTTTCTAGGACTTCACATTGAAGCGTGGGAAGAATTGCAAATGGCATGAATAAGATATGTTTGTAGCCATTTATCTTTAACTCTTCAAAGATTCTTCAAAGAGATTGGAGTGTTGGGAGCAGAATGCTGTCTGCCACCGTATGATCCCTCCCCAATCAGCCTCATGCTGTCCTGTGCCTATATGCATTGTGGGCCAGGGGTGGTTTGGAGTGAACAGAAGAAGTCACTCCTGCTTTGATCTTCCTCAAGATAAGGAAGCATCAGTGTTTCATTGATCTTTGTAAGCCTTCCTAATTCCACAGAATTCACAAATCCTGTCTCCATTGGATCTTTAAGTAGCTGACAGACATGTAATTCAGGCTCTATGTGTTAACAGGCCTTGTTAACACACTGCATTCAGTTGATGGTAAACATTGGAATAATACTTTTCCTTCAGTATTCAATGACCAGAGATTGATAATGTTTTTTTTTTTTAATTGTGCTAAGACTGGCCTTACTCGGGATCAGCTAATTTTAGTGATTGTATTTAGGCCCTAATACAAATGTAGTTTCACTCCTAGTTCCAATATTATAATTAGAGATTATATTCAGAAAAAATTAAAAGTTTAAAAAATTAATTAAAATATTTAGAAAGTCAAGAAGATAAGCTACACCTCAATTTAAAAACAAATACATAACTGAATCTAAAAAACATATTTAGTAAAACTGGGTTTTTTGGAGAAGAAAGATATGTTTCATTTTTTTAAGCTATGTAACTTCTAAAAGATGGAAAAGATTTTGTGAATATTATTCTCAGATGTGACACATTTATGTTGGCAACACCAGCTTATAATTCAGACACTTTGAAGAATACCTGTTTCAGTTAGCCTGTGCCATGTCACATATGCAACTTCCCTTTGTAAAGAAAAAGACACACTCATTTTGTTCCAAAACCTCATGAAAGGGAATAGGAGGGAGTCAGCCTAGGGACAGTGACTGCCTATGCAAAACAAAGGATATTAAGGGTTACTTTAGTCCCAAATTCCATGCCCCTGCAACCTGGAAAAAATAGTTTCCAGATACTCACTTTTATATTCAACCACTTTGTGTTCACAGATATAGAAAAGTCCAGGTCATAGAAAAACTTAGCTGCTGAAAACTAAGAAAACAAATCTCTAAACCCAAATGAAAATTTTAGTACTGAAAGGAGTTTAATAATCTTGATTCCCAAACATGATTGACCGTCAATTATCTGGAAACTTTAAGTTTATATGTGTGTGTGTGTGTGTATATATATATATATATATATATATATATATATATATATATATGCATATTTAGGAAGAGAAATTTCAGGGCTCTAATGATTCTAAATAATTGTCAGGATTATAGTATGGTGAAACTGAGTGCTCTGTAGTTTCAAGTAATTTTCTTATGTAATTCAGTTGGTTGGCATGTTTTGAACTGTATCTACAGTACATATCATCCCCACTCTGTGTTACACTTGAGGCAACTAATGACCCGGTAAACTTATAACTTGCCCAGAATCATCCAACTAGAGCCAGCGCTAGAAACTCTAGTTTTCTCTTTTGTACTTCAACTTTTTCTCTGATTTGAAATAACCCAAGATTGATAAAATTTACTCAATTTATCTACAAAATAGTTTCATAGTATCTTTTGGTTTCCTGGGTAGGAGAGGGTATCATAACAAATTACCACAGACTTGGTGGCTAAGATAGCATGTAACATAAATTTATTTTATACCATTGCTAGGGGCTAGAATTCCACAATCAAAATATCACTTCTTCTAGATTCTGGTAGGTGCAGAGCTGCTTTGGCCTTGTGGCTGTGTAACTCCAATCTTTCCCTCTGTTTTCTCCATGTCTTCTCTGTTTCTTTTAAGCATAACTACCAATGGGTTTAAAGTTAACCCACTTAGTTCAGGAATTAAGTAATTTTTAGATCCTTAACTTAATTATTAAGTCTGACATATCATCCAAATTTTGTCAGCACAGAAGTCTGACAAAAATTATATATTATCTATATATAATCTGTATAAGATAAAAATGAGAAACATTGACTATGTCATCAAAAGGCAAAAATTCTTGATGGATCTATACAACTAGAAAACAAGTTAACTTTTTCAGAATACTATAATGGTAAAGGCATAGGCAAACATTTTTTTCTCAAAAAATATTCAATAAGGAAATAAAGGGAGTTACCAATCCCAGACAAGTTTTGAAATCCAGCAAACTATATTTTGGGTTTTAAGGTCAAAGATTAGCTCGTTGTGACTCTCAGCTTCATCCACTGAGCTGGTGGTTTATAATCAAATCTATGGCACTTCCAGCAGTTCTGCCTCTCTATACCTTGGTCTCTGCCCTAAAAGTTATTTTTTGGTTTTCTGGAAGGATGGTACATTTATAATGGCTTTCTTTCAGCTTCATCCTGTCTTCTCTTCATTTCAGATTGGCAGTGGTTTTATTGATAAAACATTCCTCTAACCCCATGGGTCCCCTGTATATGTCACAGAGATTAATACCGTTAAATAAGATCACTCAACAAATCTTTGCATCACCAACACTATTTCTGACTTCAGCCAAGATTAACACAGAATGTCTTCAGCAAAATGTTGTCTAGGATCAACCTTAGCTTTTTCTCCAAAGTCCACTTTTCTAACATTAATTTTCTAATTTTGGTATTCATTAAATACCAAATTCAATTTAAATACCAATTCGAGTAGACTAAGTCTCTCAAACCTTCAAGTCCCTTTACCTTTCTATCTCAATTTTAATTCTTAACTATTATTTATTGTCTTTTGGTTAATTAATAATTTTAGTAGGGGCCAGAGTGATAGTGCAGCAGTAGGGTGTTTGCCTTTCACGTGGCTGATCCAAGATGGACCTCTGTTCAATCCCCAGCATTCCATATGGTCCCCCAACCCAGGAGCAATTTTTGGGCACGGAGTCAGGAGTAACCCCTGAGCATCACCGAGTGTGGCTCAAAACCAAAAATAATAATGATAATAATAATTTTAGTAAATAATTTTGTGTCATTTACAAAAAAATTGCTAGTGAGTAGGATATGAATAATTATTTACTTATTAATATACATTTATTCTATATGTTTACTGAACATTTTTGTGCTAAACATGAGAGATAGCAGTTAACAAAGTAGACAAGCTCTATATCAGGAAATTGTTCATAAGATGAATTTTGGATATTCCTAAAGAAATGACAACTAGAGGTCGGAGAGACAGCACAATGGTAGGGTGTTTGCCTTGCTCGAAGCTGACCCAGGACAAACCCGGTTTGATTCCCTGCAACCATTATGGTCCCCTGAACCTGCCAAGAGCAATTTTTGAGCACAGAGCCAGGAGTAACACCTGAATGTCACCGGGTGTGGCCCAAAAACTAAACAAAAACAAACAAACAAAAAAGCCCTACGCACACACACACAAAAGAAATGAACAATTAAACCGGATCTTTTATTGGAAAATGCTGCATTCAGAAAATGTAGGTACATTTAGTTACATTTTCTGAATAAACTACACTGCATATGATATATAGTGAAAATATGAAAGTTTGAACCAAATATTTTTTTCAGCTTCGGCCAAATTTAAGCAAAGTGTCTTTGCTGTAAGTTTGAGGTTCTCTGTAAAATCTAGTTATGTCTATTACTCTCATGTTTTTCTATGTACAGAGTATAGTTTATGATAAAAATGTAGCAAACCTAAATAGTTTTAGACTGTCAAACTGGTGAGTACAAAAAGCATTGAAATCTAAGATAAGAGGAACTGAAGTATATGTAGTACTTTTATGTGTCTTGACACTTGTTATTATAGTAATGAAAGTCGTAACATTTTAGATGATGTCTTTTAGTTGTTATTGTTGCCATTGTTTTTGTGTTATCTAAGTAGTTCAAGTTCTGGCAATGGTAGTTAGGAAATGTGGGGAAATGGTTCCAAGAGGACTAGAAACAGGCCAGTATCCCAGGGCCACTGGCAAACATTGCCATCAACAGAATTATTCTATTTGTTATGTATTATTATATAATTTTTGGTGAAAGATGTCCATGAGTGGCTAGTTTATTTCCTATTCTCCATCCATCTGCCACCAGTATCATAAAGAGATAAATGATAGCCTTGTTAACTCTCTAAGATTCTTAAGAAATAGATCCAGATTCAGATTCAGAGCATCTTTATCTCTTTTCCAAACCTCCTTAGAAGATTAATCAAAACAGTCATTAAAGACCAAAAAGTGTCAACATTGAGAGAAAAAAATACCATCAACCTTTCCTTTCTACCCAAAAAGAATTTCACTTATGAGCCAATCATCATGTTCTGATAAATTTGGTAATTTCCCATGTTTGTCTTCCAAGCCAGCTGTAGAAAAGGAGCTGGGAGTTTACATGAATAAACTAAGCCTGCCAAAAAGTGTCTTAATTTCATAGCAGATCTAACAGGGAGGACTTTTGACATCTGGATGGAGCTAGAAAGGCCAGAGGCACAGCATCAGGTCAACACAATATTTTATCCTTGGGAAAGCCTGGAAGAAGAGCTAGAGAAAGGTTATAAACTTTTTTTTTAATATGGAACACTTCATGAATTTGTGTGTCATCCTTGCGCAGGGGCCATGCTAATCTTCTCTGTATCGTTCCAATTTTAGTCTATGTGCTGCCGAAGCAAGCACGAGAAAAGGTTATAAACTTTTAAAATATAAACAATAATGAGAGCATCCCCAGTGTCGATTTTCTCTCAGACAGTAGTTTGCTGAACTTTTTCTCTTCCTAACTCAAACATCCTTCAAAGCCTTCTGGCTTCTCTTGAGGTATGCACATGGTATTGTCATGTTACAATATGATACCCAGGCCTTCCTTGCTTTTATAGACAGGGATATAATTTTATAGACAAGGATATGATTGATCAAGGTCCCAATAGACTGAGGCCGAAAGAAAAACTAGCAGCTGGCTTCTCTTTGACTCAGAAGAGACATTTTCACCCATGTCAGTATGCCCCAAGGAAAAGAGAAGCACCTAGATGAAAGAAGAGGTCTTCCAACTAACCAAAATGAGATCCACCTAGCTATACAGTCCCAAGAAACTCAGGTAGACAGAAAGACCAGAAGTAGACTCCTCTTTGACTCAGAAGAACCATTTTAATGCCAATTCAGTGAATCTGACTTTTTTTTAGCACCTGCACATTCTTCTAGTCAATAAGCACCATCACAGCACATAAAAGATACCACCAAATTGCAAAGGTCACAATGGGAAAGTAATGCAGAAACACCCCCTCCCATGCTTAGTAAATTAAGATTGTAGTTCTGAAGACCCAACTAGTACCAACAATCTATATAACCTCTCTGATAAGGGCTTTAGAGAGATAATGTTAAGACTATTTAAGGAACTCAAAGAAAAAAGAAACCATGGATGGACAGCCAGTAAGACTTAAGAGGATATAGAGCAGAAATGAGAAAATTGCAAACAGAAATGACAAAACTGAAAAATTTGCTAGGCAAAATAAAAAAACTCATTGAAAGACCTCACCACCAGAGTAGTAGCTGCTGAGGACAGAATTGATGAGCTTGGCCACAAAACATACATCCATAAATCAAGAGGATAGAAATTGTATTGACTACTTTATATCATGGTGCACTGAAAATCAAGGAAATTACAAACAGAAACAGATAAATAACTAATACCTGGAAATTAAACCACTCACTTCTGAACAACCTGTGTGGATCAGAGAGGAAATCAAAGAAGAAATAAAATTCCTGAAAACAAATGAAATTGAAAACACAAATCATCAGAATTTGTGGGACACATCAAAAGTGGTATTAAGATGAAAATTGATAGCATTACGAGCATTCATCAAAAACAAAGAAAGGGCCACATATATAACCTAATAGCACAGCTAAGGAAATTAAAACATGTCCAACAAATTGTTAGCCAAAAACAGGCAGATAAAGGAAATAATAAAACTTAGAGCAAAAATTAATAAACTGGATATCCCAAAAACAATCAAAGGTAATGAAAGAGTTGAGTCTTTGAAAAAAAAAATCAAGATCAATAAACCGTTAGCAAGACTTGCATAAAGAGAGAGAACTTTAATAATAAACTATCAGAAATTAAAAAGGGACTGTGACAACAGATACTACAGAAAATCAAAGAGTAATCAGTTTACTTTGAGAATCTTCATACCTACAAAACAAGAGAACTTGGAAGAAATGGATAAATTCTCGGATCCCTATAACCTTCCATGGTTGAACCAAGATGATCTGGAATACTTGACAGACCTATCACTATTGAAGAAATTGAAATTATAATTGAAGGGTTTCTGTAAAACAGAAGTACATGCCTAGATGGATTCACTTGTGAATTCTTTCACCTTTAAAGAGGACCTAAACCTTTAAAGAGGACCTACTGTCAATCCTTTCAGATACTTCCAGGAAAGTGAAGAGAAACAGAAACACTCCTAAGCAGTTTCTATGAAGCTAGCATCACTGTGATACTAAAAGTAGATCTCTCTCTCTCTTTCTCTCTCTCTCTCTTTCTCTCTCTCTCTCACACACACACACAGAATTATAGGTTGCTTCCTTGATGAACACAGGTGCAAAACTCCTCAACAAAATACTAGCATATAGAATCCAAAATTCAAGAAGTTCAGATACTGTGACCAAATAGGACTCATCCCAGAGTTGCAAGGTTGGTTTAATATATTCAAACTAATTAATATAATATGCCATATCAATAAAAATCCTTTAGATCATAGTAATAGATGCAGAGAAAGTATTTCACAATGCCCAGCACCTATTCATGATTAAAAAACCCAAACAAGAAGTCAGTTGAAGGAACTTTCTTTATATAGTCTAGGTCATTTACCACAAGCCCATTGCAAATATTATACTTAATGAGGAAAACTAAAATCCTTTCATCTGAGATCTGGCAGAAGACAAGCTTGCCCACTCTCACCACTTCTATTCAATATAGTACTGGAAGTACTTGCCATAACAACTAGGCAAGAAAAAAAGTTATCAAGGGTATTCAGATAAAAAGGAAGAAGTCAAGCTCTCACCATTTGCAGACAACATGATGCTTTATTTAGAAAATTCTAAAGATGTTTTAAAAAAAACTTCTATAATCAATAGATTTATAAAGTGACAGACTACAAAATTAATATGCAAAAATTCATGACTTTTCATATCAAATAATTAAACAGAATAAGTAGATGTTTAAAAATCCCATTTAGAATTGTACCTTAGAAAATCAAGTACCTTGGGACCAGAGAGGTAACACAGAGGTAGGGCATTTGCCTTGCATGCAGCAGGCCCAGAACAGATTGTGGTGTGAAAATTGGCATCTCATATGGTCTCCCGAACCTGCAATCTCTGAGCACAGTGCCAGGAGTAACCCCTGCGTGCCACAGGACATGACCCAAAAGAAAAAAACAGAAGTTAAAAAATCAAGTACCTTGGAGTCAACATAACTAAAGAAGTAAAAGACCTATACATATAAAACTACAAAACACTGCTTACAAATAAAAGAGGAAACAAACAAATGGAAAGAGATGTTCTTCTACTGAATTGGGGGGATTAATATCATTAAAATGACAATACTTCCCAAAGCATTGTACAGATTTAATGCAATACTTTTAGGGATACCTGTGTTATTTTTCAAAGAAATAGATTAAGCATTTTTGAAATTTATATGAACAATATATATCCACAAATAGTTAAAGCAATTCTTGGGGAAAATGTAAGAGGCATCACTTTCCCCAACATCAATTGTATTGTAAAGCACTAGTAATTAAACAACATGATACTGGAATAAATATGGCCCTCATTTTAGTGACTAGACTTGAATATTCTGAGACTGATCCTCAAGTATCTTTGACAAAGGGGCAAAAAATATCAAGTGGAGCAAGGTAAGCCTCTTCAACAAGTGGTAATGGGAAAATTGATCAACTACATGCAAAAATGTGTATTTAGACCTCTTTTTAACATCATGCAAAAAAAAAGGGCAACTCAAAATGGATTATAGACCTTGATATCAGACCTGAAACCATAGGGGAAAGCATAGGCAAAGCACTCTGTCAATGACATTGAAGCTAAAGGTATCTTCAAGGATTAGACACCAAAGGCCATTAAATTAAACAAATGGGACTACATTATGCTAAGAAACGTCTTTACCTGAAAGGAAATGGTGACAAGGATATAAGCATATGGAATGGGAGAAACTATTCATCCAATACCCATCTGATAAGGGGTTAATATCTATACTATGTAAGGTCCTGCTAGATCTTAGCATGGAAAAAAGAACCCCATCCACTATGGGAAGAAGAAATTAAAAGACATTTCCATGAGAAGTACAGATACTTCTTGGCCAAATAAAATTTTCCACATAATTATTCATCAGGGTGTTTTAAATCAAAACAACAATAAGATATCATCTCACACCAGAGACTGGCACACATCACAAAGAACAAGACAACCAGTGCTGGCTTGGATATGGAGAGAAAGGGACTCTCACTCACTGCTAGTAGGAATATCAACTAGTCTATCTTTTATAGAAAACAAAATGGCAAAAAAAAAAAAAAAAAACATTGGGGCTGGCGGTGGCGCTGGAGGTAGGGTGCCTGCCTTGCCTGCGCTAGCCTAAGACTGACGGCGGTTTGATCCCCCAGTTTCCCATATGGTCCCCCAAGCCAGGAGCGACTTCTGAGCGCATAGCCAGGAGTAACCCCTGAGCGTCACCGGGTGTGCCCCCCACCCAAAAAAAAAGAAAACAAAATGGATACTTCTCAAAAGAACTAGAAATTGAGCTTCCATATCCAACAATGCCATTCTTAGGAATATAACCTCAAAGTCCAAAATAACATTTCAGAAAAGCTCTCTGCATTCCTATGTTCATTACATCACTATTTCAAACAACCCAAATTCTTGAGAACAAATGAGTGTATAAAGGAATTGTGGTGTATCCACACCATGGCGTAATACGCACCTGTTAGGAAAAATAAAGTCATGAAATATACTTAAACATGGATAGATCTATAGAGTATTCTGTGAATGAAATGAGCCAGAGGGAGAGGGATAGACAAAAAAAACTTTGTGGAATATAAAAAAATGGTATGGTAATAGTATTCTGAAGCTATTGAGACAAGGGCCAGGAGGTAGACAAGGTCACAAATAATGGAAGAATGCAATTAGGGCAGAGAAGGAACCACTATGACAATGATAGTTGGAAATGATCACTCTGGAGAACTGGGTATTGAAAGGAGATAAAGTGATATGTATGTTACCCCTTCAGTAAAACTACAAACTACAGTGTC
>PVKC010003932.1:0-37250 GCA_004027635.1 Crocidura indochinensis
AAGCAAGCCAACCTGAAATGACTTTTGAGAAGTTAGTTACAATTCCTTCAAATGGTCTTGGCCTAGCATTCTCTGCATACATAAACATTAATACGAGTGTTGTCACAGGGAAAGCCTTGCACTGTTGATGGTCCTTTAGTAATCTCATCTGGACATCTAGCTCATTCTGTACCTTCTCCTTTGCCAAAGGGTTCCCTCTTCTCTGAGTGAGAGCTCTGTTTTTCATCTCCAGAGAGTTCAGATTTTGCATTTCCAAGAGATGTAGACTTCATGCTTTTAAACTGCTTTAAAGAGGGGAATTTTCTACTTAAGTTTCGTTGTTTCCCAAAAGTTCCTTATGAGGACACCCTTACCTGCCTGCCAGAAAAAGTATCTGTTAATTTATCTGTTTTACATTTGCTATTGAATTTAAATATTCCATTAATTGAAAATAGTACTACAGACTCCATTTTATTTTCATTCTCCCAATTTAGGCAAAATGATATAGAATAAGCATTCATCATTCTTTGGCTATCTAGAATTTAAATACTTTCCATATTTTGCAAGAATTGCAAGAATGTTCTGGGCAACTGGAAGACAAATATTCCCTTTCCCTTTGGAATGTAGTTCTGTGATCTTGACTAGGTGCTTAAATATACCAATCTAGGTTTTCAATATTGAAAACAATGAAGAGACAAAGATCATTAGACATCATTATCTGAGGCTCTGAGAGAAATAAAGGGCTAGCCTATTTGTTGATTGCTTGAGAACTGTGAACTGGAGGGGGTGGGTAACAAGAATGGAAATAGCAAGAGGACATGGTCAAAAGCTTTAGGTACACTTGTGAAGTAGAAGATTGGTATAACTATATATCCAAAGCATATGGGCAAAGACTTGAAAGCAGGAGATCCAAACTACAACAACTGAAGTAAAAAATGGACTTGTCAAAGATGCAGAGTTGGGTTGGAATGGTGGAGAGGAGTGGAAGGGAACCTGGGATAATGGATGAAGAAAGTTGACTGGTGCTTGCACATAGTATACCTAAAAGACAAACATAAATGATTTTTTAAATCACAGCTTTATACTTAAAAAAATCAATATATGGGGCTGGTGAGGTGGCGCTAGAGATAAGGTGTCTGCCTTGCAAGTGCTAGCCAAGGAAGGACTGCGATTCAATTCCCCCGGCGTCCATATGGTACCCCCAAGCCAGGGGCAATTTCTGAGCACTTAGTTAGGAGTAACCCCTGAGCATCAAATGAGTGTGGCCCGAAAAAAACAAGCAAACAAACAAACAAAAATCAATATATATGTTAGTAGAGCAGTTATATCTAATGTTACTAGTGGCACTGTATGCAAATATTTGAACACTGATGAGCAGTTCAGATTTATCTGTGTTCTTTAAAAATTGATTACTCGTGTGGAATTTATAGTTGCAAAGAAGCAAAAGTTTATTGCAAGTAAAATAGAAAGCACTTCCCCAAGGGAGAGGCATGAGAGAGAGAGAGAGAGAATGAGAAAGGAAAAAAGAGTGGAAGAGGAGGGGAATGGGAGAGGGAGGAAGTGAGGAAAAGATAGAAAAGAGGGAGTGAGGAAGAGGGAGAGAGGGATGGAGAAAAGGAGAGGACAATGGAGAGGAGAGAGGGAAAGAGTGAGAGAAAAGGGAGAGAGGGAGTGGGAGATGGAGAGAGTGCCTAGAAGAGTTGTTGTCTAGGAGTTTTACAGATTTTCTTCACAATATTATTAAATAACTTGGGCTACTGCTCTATGCCTAATAAAGCTCTCCATCTTTTAATTGAAATACTGAGTTTGGGGTATCTAGCAATTGGCTGTGCCAGTGGCTCAGAAACTTTGGAGTTCATTGATATTCTCTTTGCCAATGATTGCTTGCATTTTCTTGATATAGATAATTACTGATATTTCCCTGTCTCCCTGCCTTGTCCTGTGAAGAACTGTAAACAGTATCACTGACTCTAGGTCATTTACAAAGTACACTAAAATTGAAGAGTGATAAAGCTTGTAAGGTGATTTAAGATGATGTATTGCCTTATACCTGACAAGGGAAACTGTGGAGTCCTCTTTCAGTAATGGTTCTATAATAATATCCTATGCTTATTTTTGTGGTGGTGTCTTGGGCAAGCCTAATTTTTTTTGGCTTTTGACTGTATCTCCTGAGAACCACATTCTCATGAATAAATATCAATAAGACATTGACATGTTTAGGCTAATTTTAACAGAACATGGTCCAAGCTATGGTTAAGATCAGGTAGGTTCCCCCTTGCCTTCATCTTCTGCATCTAGAAGCTATTAGAGTCATGCCATTCATTTTTTATTGTGGAGGGGGACTTAAGCTATCTAAGTAATGCTCAGTGGTACTGAGTGGTACACCATATAGATCTACCCCCAGATGTGAATAGGACCTGTGACAATTATATGTTATCTCTCCTGCCTGGCATACCCTTCTTATGGTGAAAGGCAGAGTGTGCAATAGACCCTAGTGAGTAACTACATTGCAAGTGCCTGCTAACAGACAGTTAATATTGTTAAATTAAGCATCAAGGACTGGAAAATACATGTTTTCTCTTACTGAAGAGACTGCAAGGACACAGGAAATAGATTATTTTAATGCTAACCAAGGCCATGTGTAAAGATGTAGGAGGAATTGAAAGCACTAAATTAATTGACCACATGTGAACTTTCCATTATATATACACTGAAAGTCTTCTGTGCCTAGTTTGTGTTATAAAACATGACCTTATAATAACACAACAACTATTAAAGAAGTGAGCTATATTACCATGCAACAGCTTGCTCAGATTGTATCTGACCTGGATAGAATAGAAGACAATGGAAATATCCATAAAATCTTCCAAGATATTAAAATGTGGGACTATGGTAGTCTTATGATGATATATAGTTATAACAATATCTATGGGGCCCGGGAAATAGCATAGAGGTAAGGCGTTTGCCTTTCATGCAAAAGGTCATCGGTTCGAATCCCGGTGCCCCATATGGTCCCCCGTGCCTGCCAGGAGCAATTTCTGAGCATGGAGCCAGGAGTAATTCCTGAGTACTGCTGGGTGTGACCCAAAAGAAAACCAAAAAAAATTTGTTAAATATATACTTATACCTTAGAATAAGATCAATAATTGATAGAGAGTAATATAAAGACATTCAACTATTCACAAAGTGTTCTTATAATTGTACAAAAAATATCAGAAGCAAATATTTAGCTCAAGTCATTATATTCTTTTGCTAAGGCACTTAATGAAAAAAAATAATCAATATTTACAGGCATTTAAATGAATGAACTTCTGAAGATAGGGATGGCTGCATTCAGGTTAGTATTTCAAAGACTTGGAGCTTCTCTAGACTCACACTCACACACCAAATGCAAGCTAACTCCAGCGCCAGAGAGTTGGTAAGTGGGGAGGACACTTGCCTACCATGTGATCAATCCAAGTTTGATCCCTGGCATCCACATGGTTACTTAAGCTACACCAGGAGTGATATTTGAGAAAAAGCTAGGAGTAAGCCCTGAGAACAGCTGGATGTGGTCCCAAAACAAACAACAAAAATAAAATAAATTGTTCTACTTTTACTTAAAGTCGCCATGACCCCCTACTTTATAAATAATTCAATTATCATTCTATTCTCCCTCTGATTCCATTTTCTTTAGGCATATAAATAAGAACAGACTGCTGCCTGCTCACACGTGCAGGTCATATTCATAAAGAACATTACAATTCTTTGTTAATTTGAATCAGAAAACAAATTGGAGTAGTATGTGTGAATAGATTTCAAGAATGCTAAAACAAATAATGAAGTATATAAATATAGATCAGACTAATTCATTTAAAAATCTGGAAGGAACAAGGGATTCTGGATTCAACAGGGCCATTTAGTGGTGAGGGTGACTTGACATGTAATTCAGGATGTCATAAATTCTTTTGAACATCTAAGTGGGAGAAATGCTATGGAGGATTTATTATATGTAATATATTCAACACTCATATATCTTTAATCCAAGGCAGGCAGAGGAAGCTGTCATTTGTAAGAAATCACAGGAATTTCTGAACAAAAGTTTTTGTGGCACTCTCTGTAGACTGATGGCATTGGTGTAAAATGATGTGGTTGAAAGGGGATCTTTGATTTCAAAGCTGGGAATGTACATAGAATGTAGATGTAAATA
This sequence comes from Crocidura indochinensis, assembly GCA_004027635.1. Lineage (NCBI taxonomy): Eukaryota > Metazoa > Chordata > Mammalia > Eulipotyphla > Soricidae > Crocidura > Crocidura indochinensis. Next base: position 4,169 of record PVKC010003932.1, read on the forward strand.
GCATCTGATTGTGTAAGCACCATGGAAAAGTTACTCAAACATTAGGATCAGTGTGGTGAACTATGTGTCATACTCTGAGCTGGAACTATGACTTTCTGATTATGGCGTCCCCTTAAGAATCAAATTAGGGATAAACAGATATTTAATTCTGCTAGTTTGAAAGGTTACAGAGGAACATTTGCAATCTACTTGAAAGGTATTCTTATAAAATTCTCTAATACTAAGTTCAAAAATTCACAGTGGTAGTAAACTTCTCAGGGACTCAAATTCTTTGTAACCGCACATGTGTATTATATGACCTTTCATTCAAAATTCTGTAAGGCAACTTCGAGACACCAAAGTAGCTATTACTTAATTTTGGAAGTTAGTTACTATATTCAGAAAAATCTGGAAAAAAAATTTTATTATACTCAGTGACGAATGAGTAAAGAGATGAAAAGAAATTGCACGGAAGTCAGTTTCACAGTAGGTACATTTTAACTCTCAAGTTATTTACCTATTTTCTACAGGTAAGGATGCAAATATTAAAAAATAATAAAGAGAATCACACTGGATCCCTGCCATATGCATTTAGCCACAGGTGCCATCTTGACTTGCCACTGCTGCTGCCAGGACCACGTCATCCAGAAGAGTTCAGGACTGCATATGAACAGAGGTGAATTGACCTCACCTACAAAGGGTGGATTAAGAGGAGCCCGGTCATGAAGCTTCAAATCCTTGGCTGTGCACATCTCCTAGTCATTGAATCTCAGCACAACATGTAGTAAACATCACACTATAAACATGACAATGGGAAAGCAATGCAGGCCTGTCTGCATCATGAATAGAGAATGAAGATAGCTGCTCTGATGATCTGAAAAACCCAGACCACCTATTTAGTTGATCAGATAAGGAGTTTAGAGAAGCAATATGAAGGATCCACATAGAACAGCAAAGAAAGCATAGAACAAACTGAACTAACCACAAATATGAATCAAGAGAATGTAAAAATAGAAATGATTAAACTCTAAACTGAAATAACAGGACTGAAAAACTTGATAGGTTAAACGAAAACCTCACTGGAAAGCCTCTCCAAAAGAGTAACAGTGGCTGAGGGCAGAATCAGTGAGCTGTAAGAGGAGATGCATAACAACTCCATACAGGAGAAGAGATTTGAAAAGAATCTTAAAACTTTTATCAGGCTATGGAAAAGATACTCAAATAAAGTGAACAGATGAGAATAGAAGTCTTTGATAAATTCAAAAGAAATAACATAAGAATCATTGGAGCCCCAGGAACTCAGGAAGAAAATCCCCAGAAAGAATCAACAGTAAAGGATATAATTGAAGACAAACTCTGAGAGCTAAAGAATGTATGCAAGCAAATTCTGCATACCCAAAGAGTACCAGCTGAAAGAGATCTGAAGAAAAACACCCCAGCACACATCCTAGTCACAATGATAAATCCTTCAGAGAGGAATAGAATACTAAAAGCAGCAAGATCAAAAAGAGAAATAACATTTAAAGGAACATCCTTAAGTTTGCAACAGACCTCTCACAAGAAATCCTCAGCTCAAAGGCCCAAAGGCTTCAAGTGGTGGAATATAGTGTCAAACTTAATGAAATTAATGCTGTACCTCCAATAATTCACTCAGCAAGATTCACATTCAGGTTTGAAGGAAGCATACATAATTTAATAAATAAACAACAGCTCAGAATCTTTACAGGCACAAAATCAGCATTAAAGAAAAACTGAAAGGTTTACTTTAACACAAGACAGATCAACAGACACATCAAATTCCTACATAAAGATGACACTAAATCCTATGACAATTATCTCTCTCAATGCCAGTGGACTAAAATCACTAGTTATTAGACACAAAGTGGTAAAATGAATCAAAAATCTGAATTCAACATTCTCTGACCTATAAGAAACACATCTAAATAGTCAGAACAAATAGAGTCAAAATCAAAGGTTGGAGGACAACCATCTAAGAAAACAACTCCCATAAAAAAGTTAAGAGACCATATTAATATCAGATGACACAAACTTTAGACTTAAAAATTTATAAGGAACAAAGATGGACATTTTGTAATGATTAAGGGATATGTACAACAGGAATAAATAATAGTCCTAAACATACACACACCCAATCAGAGACCAACAAAATATTTAATATAACTGTTGATAAATCTGAAAGAGGACATCAATAGCAGCACAATAATAGTGGGAGACCTAAACACCACCTGTCACCCCTTGATAGGTTAACCAGATGAAACCCAATGTGAGAAAATACTAGTTTGTCTTGCAGGTGCTAACTTAAGACAAAGCGCAGTTCAATCCCCCCAGTATCCAATATGGTCCACCAAGGCAGGAGCAATTTCTGAGTGCATAGCCAGATGTAACCTCTGAGCATCACTGGGTGTGTCCCAAAAAACAAACAAACAAAAAAAGAATATTCTAGCTCTGAAAGGAGAAATGGAAGAAAAAGGCCTATTAGATATAATTATCATCCCCCCAAAAATGGATACACATTCTTCTCCAACGCACATGGATGTTTCTATAGGATGAAACACATGTTGACCCATAAAAATATACTTCCAAAAAATCAAGAGAATAGAAATTGTACAAATTACCTTCTCAGATCATAATGCACTGAAATTGGAAGTAAACTACAGAGGAACACAGAGAAAAATGTTTAACCCTGGAAATTAAACAGCTCACTACTAAATAACCACTAGGTCAGAGATGAAATCAAAGATGATTATGAAAAAAAGGATTTTTGGACAAAAATGCAAAGAAGACACAAATTATCAAAACTTGTGGGACACCGAAAAAGCGATACTAAGAGGAAAATTTATAGCTTTGTAAGCACACATTAGGAAGGAAGAATGAGAATACATACATAACTTAATGACAAGCTTATAAAATTTGAAAGTGATTAAAAATAAACTAAAATTAAGTAGGAAGAAACTAAAAAGTTTAGGGCAAAAAATTAATGAAGTAGAAATCTATAAAACAATCTGAAAGGTCAATGAAAGCAAATGTTGGTTCTTTGAAAAAGTAAATGAGATAATAAACCACTAGCAAAGCTAGCAAAAAAGGGAGAGAGAAAAAAAACTTAATAAACTGGATTAGAAATGAAGAGTGGGGAATTTCTAAAAATACTACATAATTCAAAGGGTTATCAGAGACTTCTATCAGAAACTCTATGCCACAAAACACGAGAATGTGGAAGAAATGGATACATTTTTGAACTCTTATAATCTTCCACAGTTGAACCAGGATGATCTAGCATATCTAAATACGTTCATCCCTATTGAGGATATTAAAATTGTCATCAAAAATCTTCCCCCAAACAAAAGCCCAAACCAAGATGGGTTCACTAACAAATTCTTTAAAACTTTCAAAAGAACTGACTTCAAATCCTTTTCAGGCTCTTCCAGGAAGTTAAAGAAATATAGACATTCCCAAATAGTTTTTACAAAGCTAACATCATCCAAATACCAAAAGCAGAGAGAGATGCTGCATAAAAAGAAAATTACAGACCAATATCCCTGATGGACACATATACAAAGATCCTCAATAAAATCCAGGCAAATAGAAACCAATGTCTCACCAAGGTCATACACCAGGATAAGTATGTTTCATTCTATAGATTCAAGGATGGTTTAACATATGTAAATCAATAATGTAACCATTTCAACAAAAGAAAATATAAAAACCATATGATCATATAAATAAATTCAGATAAAGGATTTGATCTGATCCAACATTATAATAAAAATTCTCAACAAGATGGGAATTGAAGGACCTTTTCTCAATATAGTCAAGGCCATTTACCACAAGCTCATGGCAAATATTATTCTTAATGCTGACTTACTAAAAGCCTTTCCTCTAAAATCTGGTACAAGAAAAGCTGTCCCCTCTCACCATTCCCATTTCACATAGTATTGGAAAAACTTGACATAATAACAAAGTAATGAGGCAAGAAAAAATATCAAGGGCTTCCAGATAGGAAAGGAAGAAGTCAAGCTCGCACTTTTTACAGAAGACATGATACTATATTTAGAAAAGCCTAAAGATTCTATGTAAGAGCTTCTAGTATAGCAAATTGGCAGCCTATAAAATTAGCATCAAAAATAAATTGTCTTCTTATATAAAAATAATCATTGAGAAGAAATGGACTTTAAATAAATGATCCCATTCACAATAGCATCACAAAAACTCAAATACCTTGGAATCAACTTAACTAAAGAGATGAAGGAACTATACAAATAAAACTACAAAACACTGCAGGAAATAAAACAGGACACAAGACATAGAGGCACATACCCTGTTCATGGTTTGAGAGGATTAACATAATTAATGTAGCAATACTTTTTAAAGCATTGTACATATTTAATGCAATTCCTCCTAGTCTATCCATGACATTGTTCAAAAAAGTAGATCATAAACTTCTGATATTAATTTGGAACAATAAATGCCCACAAGTAGCTAAAGCAACCCTTAGCAAAAAGATTAGAGGCCTCACTTTCCCAAACTTTATATTATAAAGCAATCGTCATTAATACAGCAGGGTATTGGAATAAAGACATACCCTAAGATCAATGAAATATACTTGAGTATTCAGAGAATGTTCCCCAGACATACAATCAATTAATATTTGATAAAGGGACAAGAAACACAAAGTGGAGCAAAGAATGCCTCTTCAAATTGTGGTCACCCACTGGAAGAACACATAGGTAAAACATTCAATAACATAGAAGTATAATGTCTGTCTTGAAGAAAAGCACGGGTGGAGGGGGAGAGAGATAGGAAGAATTAGTTTTAGGAAGGTTGCACACATGAAGAGGAGTATGCTGTTTTATCACTGAAATCCAACTACAAACATCTTTGTAAACATGATACATAAATAGAGATATTAATTTTAAAAAACTAACATGATAAAATTGTTTTTAAAATTCCCTAAATTCCTTTTGAGTTAGTTTCTCCTGCCTGGAATAAATCTTATTTTCTTATATATTCAGTATTAAAATAAAAATTATGCCGTGGGGGCCGGGGCGGTGGCGCTGGAGATAAGGTGCCTGTGCTAACCTAGGACGGACCACGGTTCGATCCCCCGGTTCCCCATATGGTCCCCCTGCCTGCCAGGAGCGACTTCTGAGCGAATATCCAGGAGTAACCCCTGAGCGTCACCAGGTGTGGCCCAAAAACCAAAAAAAAAATTATATACCTACATTTTCTTGTCCACATAATGTTTTATATTTATAACACAGGCTCTCATTATTCATGATTCAATAATGAAAATAACTCTAATCATGAAAGTGTAGAGCTACTACTTCTAACTTCTCAAAGTCAATAGACAATAAAAACTTACACAAAACCTTTTTCCTGGGTATAAGCAGAAAACAGAGACCATCCAAACTATAAAATATTTGTAAATATAAAAATAAACACCAAATTCTAGTTTGCTCCTTTTTACTGCTCCTGGCATACAATTTTGATAATACAGTCTTAGAAAAAAAAACTACATTAAAGAGTGTATGGGGAATTTGTTGCAAGCCTGAAATTGATCACAAAGCTATACCAAAATGAAAGTCCTCATAGATACAAAAATACTAAAACAGCAAACTGGCTCAGAGTACATTCCATAGAGAAAAGGCTCAAAGTGTATTCAGGAACTATGGATGGAGTCAGATTTTGCAAAGTAAGTTTTCAAAGGATATAGATAGTCTGAAGAAATTCTAAGGTGTCTTTTGGAAACTACAGAAAAGGGAAAAATCAGCAAGAATAGAAAATGCATGACCTTTCAAGATTAAAACAATACTACTTAAAAGGAACATGAAACTGTTTCTTATCTCTCTTATGCCCCACCTCCCCGAAATCAATAAGAAAATGCTTTGCTATCTGACTGAAGATAGGCATTTGAGCCACTTTGTTTCATGTTTTATCTTTTTTACTTGTTTGAGAACTCTTCCAACAAGTAGTCAAGGAAACATGATGCACAACAGTATCGAACCTGATTTACATACAGTGCATGTGCTGGGCCTGTTGTAATATCTCTCTACTCCCTGAAACCAGTTTAAAGTAACTAAAATAGATTCCCTCAAAGATGAAAAAGAAAATAGGTTTTCAGTGAAATAAAAGACATAAATAAACAAGGAAAGGATGAAAAATATATGAATGGTAACTCAAATACACCCAAGTCAGGGGTAATATCAAATAAAATAGATTTTAAGTCAAAAATTTTAACAAGAAGCAAAAGTTGCTCAAAATAGTTCTTATAAAATGATAAATTATATACACTATTTAAAAAGAACAGACAGAGGCTTGGAGGGAGTATATCAAATAGGTTGCTTGCTTTAGATGCAGTCATCTCAGCATCCTCTTGAATGACCTGATAATTACTAACGTGGTCCTTCTCCACCAAAAAGAATTAAAATCATGTACCAAGTATAGGAGCATTAGAATAAATAAATCAATCAAATTTAGATTAGATTACAATAATGATTGTTGGGATTTCAGTAGCACATTATTAGCAATGGATAAATCACCCAGACAGATAAACATTCAGAAACAATGGATTTACACTATGCCCTAGAGCAGATGGACTTGACAGACATTTGCAGAACATTCCATACAAAGAAATGGGAGACATTTTTCTAAGCACACATGGAGAATTCTTCAGAGTAGATCATCTGTTAGGTTAGAACATATGTCAGAAAGCCAAAAATTAAAAACCTATCTCATTTTTGACCATACTAGCATGAAACTGCAAATCATATGCAAAAAGAAAACAAGAAATCTCAGAGTTAATAGTGATTAAATTCTATGCCAGTGAATGACCAGTGGGTCAAAAAATAAATCAGGTGTAAAAATAAAAGTAATCTTGAGCTAAAAAACACTAGTAAAATAATATGCAAAATTATACATAGAAATCATTTAGTAATTAACACCTGCATTAAGAGAAGTAAAAGACCTTTTCATTTAGAAAAAAGATTTATCTTTTTATTTTAAACTAACAAAATGTGGAAATCAGTGTGATAGTATATGGTAAGTAAAACTTTCATGCTACCCATCTGTTCTATCCTTTGCACTACATATGGTTTCCTGAGCACCACCAGGAGTGATCCCTGACCACCACCTGATGTGTCCAAACCTAAAAGAAAACAAGAAAAGCACTATCCAAATTTTCAAATAAGGATACTAGAAAAATAACAAATTAAGTTCAATTTAGTAAAAAGAAGGAAATGGCACAAAATCAGAGCAAAAATAGGAAACAGATTAAGACAATAGAGAGGATGAATAAAATTGGGAACTATGATTTTTAAAAGATTAAATTAATGTAGTTAGATTTGAGAGAGAAAAAGAAGGAAGAATAAGAGAATAGAACTGGGGCTGGAGTGGTGGCACAAAGGGCAATGCTTCTGCCTTGCCCACGCTAGCCTAGGAAGAACCATGGTTGATTCCCCAGAACCCCATATGGTTCCCCAAGCCAGGAGCCATTTCTGAGCACATAGCCATGAATAACCTCTGAGTGTCACTGGGTGTGGCCCAAAAAGCAAAAGAGACAGAGAGAAAGAGAGAGAGAGAGAGAGAGAGAGAGAGAGAGAGAGAGAATAGAATTGAAATATAATTAGAAATGAACTAGGAGGCCCTATAATTGTTATTACATGTGTATAAGTAGAATAATCTAGAAAATGCTAGAATGGTTTATATTGAATAAACACTTCTTAAAGTAATACTAAAATAAACATAAAACAAGGGATAATAATAGTATGCCATATGCTATGCATTACATGTTTAGTATTCTCTAACAATAGTATTAGGCAACTAAAAATTAGGAGACTGATTTTAAGAAAATTAAAGTATTTGAATGAAACTATCAATATCTTTATAAGTAATAGAGAGGAGTTTAAGACATCATAAAAACTAACAAAATATTAGTTTACAAAAGAAATATTGATTATGGAATTTAATTGTAAATTCAAAGTTCTCTACTGGCACTAAACAAAAATTTCCTAAAAAAAACATTTTTCCCAATAGACAAATATGTGATGGAGAGTGGACATTTTTATTTATGGTGGAAATTAACCAAAACTAAATTGTCAATACCATTTAAATTATATATTGGACAAAAAATTAATCAAACCTAAGCAGAATATATCTATTATATATATACACATATATAAGCATATGTGAAATATTCTCCAGGATATGTTATTTTTTAAAGCTCATTAACTCAAAGAAAGGGCATCACATAGTTGACATAGTTGATCATAATTCATTTGTTTCCAGATAAGTGAAAGTAAAGTTACTGAAAAAATAAAATTAAAAAATAGAAAAAATAAAATGGAAGTGAAGAAAAAGAAATAAAGAGAAAGGAAAGCAAGAAATAAAGTAAGAAATAAAAAAGAAAGAAAGAAAAAAGAAAGAAAAATAAAGAAGAAATACAAAAAATATAGAGTAGTGAGCATGTTTGTGAAAAGTTATTATTATTATTATTATTATTATTATTATTATTATTATTATTATTATTATTATTATTATTGGTTTTTGGACAACACCCGGCTGTACTCAGGGTTACTTCTAGCTCTATGCTCAGAAGTCGCTCCTGGCAGGCACAGGGGACCTTATGGGACACCGGGACTTGAACCAACCACCTTAGGTCCTGTGTAGGCTTCTTGCAAGGCAAACGCCACTGTGAAAAGTATTTTTATCTCCAATTAAATCAGTATATTGGTAGAAGGTTTAGAAAGCTTCTCATGTTAGTTTTTCATTCTGTTATATTGGGGTGATGATCCTTTAGGAATGACAGCATCAAACAATTGAAGTTGTCTAGATATCCAAAGCACTAATAGTAATACTATGACTTTTAGGGACATGTATTCAGCTGCCTTCTGAAACAAGGAAGATATATGGTGGATGCCTTTACTCATTCCAAAAATTCCTGACAATATCAGCCCAAAAATCAGGGTACCTGAAGTGTGGTCAGATTGGTCCCTGAAGGGAATTGGAGAGTGTCAGTGATGAGGCAGGCAATCGAGAAAATGGTGATTCTGGGTGATGGAGGCAAATGTGGCTTCAGCAGGGTAGTGGCTTGGTCTATTTTCCTTCAGTAAGGGTCAGTTTTCTGCTATGTGAGTTGGTGTAGCTATAATATTTCATGTCTCTGTTTATATCTCATTCTGTCAGGGTCCAGGTCCAAGTGAATGGGCCTGAGGCAGGATATCCCTGAGGATTAAGAAAAAAAGACAGAATGAGATAGAAAGCATATGGGTCAGTGTTGACTGCCTTGTGGACAGAGAGCCCCAATTGTCCTCTCCGTTGGATATTTATAGTTCAGCAATAATTGGTCATAGAAAGAAGAGTAGATAACATAAAAGATTCTCAACCAATACTAACTAAATCTAAGGGAATTTAAAAATTCATAAGAGAGTATGTGGATTGAGGAGGTTCTATGTATAATCTCTGAAGGTTGTCTTCCTCCCTCCACGGAAGGGTGACAGATAAGAGACTAGATACAGGGCTCCCTCCCCCAGAGTGTTCCCTTGGTAGCGTCAAAGTTCTGATAATCGGCATTAAGAACCCTTCAGTTTACTTTCTGTACCTTCTCTCAGATTCCTTGACCTCTAAAAGTTTGGGTCTATTTCTACGATGTAATTCCCCTACATCATTAGAGAATAGAGTGAATCTATGGAACTTGATTTGTTTGAACATGGTGATTGCATTTGTCATATGCTATATTTTCATAGCAAAGTATCAAAAGATATTAGTATAATAATATAGTATAATCTTATTAATTATTATTAATAATAAAATAATATAGTAAAACATGAGCTCCTATTGATATTAACAGTAAGATAGCCACATTTCTATTATATTCTTGCCACAGGTATAAAGAGCATCAAAGGATCTTCTTTTTTTTCAAATATTATGTAAATTCAAAATATGTCAAAAAGAAAGAAAGATTTTCAATGGGAACAGTATCACCATGAAAAGATGTGTAGAAAAACTCCTCTATGCAAGACTGGAAAGTTCCTTGGGTGATAATTACAACAGATGTATGTATACGTCAGTGTAGGATATTGACTTTGTAGATTACATTCAAACTTTTAAGTTTAATCAGAAGGCAGAACCAATTAAAATTGTCCATATCTGGTCTCCTTATTAGAACAAATCAATACAGACCTCGGATGCTGCATACAGCTATTGATTTGCTATTTCTTTTTTGTTAAATAACCAAAAAGGCAGTGTGAAAAGCTAACTTTTCTTAGTATTATGTCAATCACACAACTTGACCATAGGTAAAAATTTTGATCCAGAGAAACAGAAGTCAATGGAAATATGGATATTAGAGGTTGGAAATTTATAACTATGACTTTCTGATAAATTAAAATACTCAGACAGACTGAAATATAGACATGCATTTCTTCTTTTACTGTGTCAAATATATGTTATCCGATTAAACTAATTTTACCTTGTGTCTTTTCATTTCCTACTAGTATCATATATTTTTACTGAATTTATCTTTTCATATAGGACATGGTATCATTAAGGAAGTTCATTGTTAGTAGAAAGGGAGTAGGCATAACTGTAAAAATAGAAATGGTCTTTAGACAAGATACAGGAATCATGAATTTTATAAACCTCTTACAGGAAGACGGCTTATAAAATGCCTGGAGTCAAACCTGGGTCAGTTGAGTGTAAAGCAAACATCCTACTTGTTCTACTATTAATTCGGGCTCCAGCCTAAAGGTCAATATGTTTTCAGTGTCTTTGAAAATTAAATCTGCTAGAAATTTTTCTTTTTATTATTTTTTCTTTCTTTTCTTTTGGTTTTTGGACCTTATTTGGTGGTTCACAGTGTTTACTCTTGGTTCTGTGCTCAGGGACCATAGAGGCAGGGCTTGGGGTACCACATTGGGTGGCATGGGTTTATCTTGGTCAGTCATGTACAAGGCAAGCCTGGCTAGCATCCCTTACTGTTTTTACCTTTGGATATTAGATTAATCTTACATATCATATCCCCCATTCTTATACCAAAAAAAAAGTGGTCAGGAAAAATTGCATTTTTGTCTTCCCAATATCTATCATCTAAATTGTGAAATAATTATTTTTAAGGAGAAGCTCTTACTACAGGAAGAATTGTGGTTGGTAACCACAATTGCTACTAATTAATAGAAGCTTATGAAGTCATAAACTTGTAGTGGGGTTTTGGCTATGTCCTGTATACGTTAACCATTAATTATTTTCCAAGTCGCGTTCTAAACATTGTAGATCATGTTGCGAATTATCCTATATAATCCCAATAACACCCAGAGTCTGACCAAAATTTTGTGCTGTATCATAAGCTGGGACAGGGATGTGATTCATTAATTAGGACATGCCTAGCATGCTCAAGGCCTTGGTTTCAATTCCCAGCACACCAAACACACACACACACACACAGTCAAAAATTTTTCCAAGAAGAAGCTGTAATATCTGTCTTTATCACTGTTAAAATGCACATAACTCAGAATTGTCAGACAAATAAGCCCCCCAAACTCCTGCAGGGAATCAAATTTCTTACATCTTTCTATTCTTATACAAGGGTATTATTTTGGTATGGACATCAGCATCATGTCCACCGTGTAGCATGAATGGGAAAGAGCAGTGAAGGACAAGCAATTTTCTGCTTAAAGAAAGGATATAAAATGAGTAGAGCTTATTTTTCTCTTACATTTGAATTTTAGAAGGTGGTCACATGATTAGGCTCAGCTGTAAGAGAGGATAAAGAATACAGCCTCTAGCTGGAGTATTTTGTATCCTAATTCAATTGCGAAGCAGAAATGATTCTTTTGTTAGAGCAAGAAGTGAAAAATGGATCCTAAGGGGGAAATATAATGGGGGCATTACAGCTAGCTGGAATCTGTTCTGCTGTTTGCAATCAGAATCCCCTGTATAGCATGTTATATTATACCACGTTAATTTTAAGTTGATCCACAGTAAAAATATTTGACAATGAGTTACGATGAGTAATGATAAATATTTAATTTCTTTCTTTTTGTCTTTCACCATCTTATGCACTAAAGATATATTTGTCATGGGGCTTGAGAGATAGTATAGGAGGTAGAATGCTTACCTTGCATGCAGCTGACCTGGGTTCTATCCCCTGAATTCCATATGGTCCCCTGAGTCTTCCAGGAATGATTCCTGAGTGTGGAATTAAGAATAACTTCTGAGCACTTCTAAGAGTGTGCCCCTAACACAAAACCAAAAACAAACAAGACAAATATACATATATATTTATATATAAATTTGTTAGTGAAAAATTGACTTGTTTAAAATACAAGAGTGTCTAGTTCCAAAGAGTCACTGAATATTAGAGTAAATTATAACAGGAGAGATCAAATTTATTTATAACAAGAGCATATATTGGCTCTTAACAAGACCATATATTGGCCCTTTTCTGTTTTTAAAAATTTGCCTGAGCACACAGATACATATGGATGCCATACTTATTTTTTTAATTTTTTTTGGTTTTGGGACCACACCGGTAATGCTCAGGGGTTACTCCTTGGCTATGAGCTCATAAATCACTCCTGGCTTGGTGGACAATATGGGATGCTGAGTGATTGAACCCTGGTTTGTCCTAGGCTAGTGATCCCAAGGCAGATGCCTTACCGCTTGTGCCACCGCTTCAAACTCTGCCATGCTATTTTTAAATCCATTTTGAGTAAATTAAAAAATTAAAAGATGTAAGTCAAAAGAAGGCAATACTTCTAGCATAAGAAGAAAAAATGAGATAAAATTAATGAATGAGAAAAAGTAGAGGTAATGAGCAGAAGTGAAGATGTGGATAATCAGAATAAAGATGGCCAAAAAAAAAAAAGAAAAAGAATAAAGATGGCTATTGCAAATGAGCTCAGAGCTTATACAAAACTTCTTAAGAGATCATTAAAATGAGACATTCAGATGATCAAAAAAGAAGTGTGTGGGAATCTATTCTTAAGTACAGGAATAGAATGGAGACATCGTGAAAAATTGACCAGTCACTGCAGGTATCATACCTTTTTGCTCTGTTGATTGAAAAATGAGGGACCTGGGAGAATAATTGTGTGGTAGAGAGCTATGAAAGATTTAGAGAAAGTAATTAAACATTTATTAATGGAGTTTCTCTTAACAACTTTGCATTTTGACCTGACATCCTCACCTCTAATTCTAATATATTAAACTCACCACCTGTTTCTGGGAGCTTAGAGAATAAGACATGTCTATATGTGGGATGGGTGTGGGCCTTCCTGTGTGCACATGAGGCACACACTCTGATGCATTGGCTAACTAGAATAGAAATATTGAGTGAGATTACAATACTACTTAAGGAATTACAAATTTTATTTTCATTTGTGATTCTTTGTTCAGATAGATATTTATTATGATTGCTTTTATTCCTATTGAATTTTATTTCTTCTTTCTTTCTTTCTTTCTTTCTTTCTTTCTTTCTTTCTTTCTTTCTTTCTTTCTTTCTTTCTTTCTTTCTTTCTTTCTTTCTTTCTTTCTTTCTTTCTTTCTTCTTTCTTTCTTTCTCTCTCTCTTTCTTTCTTTCTTTCTTTCTTTCTCTTTCTTTCCTTCTTTCTTTCTTTCTTTTTTTGGTTGTTGTGATGGTGTTTTGATGGACCTATTGGTGGTCACTATTGCTTGTGATACTCGTGCACACATGGCTGTAGTGTGCTGGAGATCTCATATTTTGCTGTAGTTCTGGGAATCCCAGACAACTGTGCCTATGTGGGGTTGTATTGGGGACTGAATATGTAGCTTCACTCTGCAGGGAAGTCTTGCTATCCCACAGATATCTGTAGGCTCCTCATTTAATTTTGAATTCATTCCATACATGGAACTTCCGGTCTATACAATTGTTGACTACATTTCCCAATAGCATCTTGAACGGAGCCTTTTTTTCCCCATTGGTCCCTTTCTCAAATGGAATGATGAATTTTACAGTCTTCCTTTTTAACTCACAAATGGTATAGTTTTGAAGGAAAGGAACATTAAGATTTTGGCAAGTAGAAGCATGGACTTTGAGAGTTTAGACATGTCCAAGGAAAGAATCTTACTGGAAACATTTTTAATTCTAGTCCTTTCATTTATTTATTTTATTGAATTGTTGACATTCTGTGGCTGAAAAAACTGATTTTGAAAATTGTCTTCCTGATATGGCAACATCTTAGGTTGTTACAAAAGAATACAAGGGTACAGATGCATGAATATCCTTAGTTTTCTTTGGTAAACAAATAAAATGAAAATTTTCTGTAATATTGGCTGAATTGTCTATTGCTAAAGTTTTTAATCGGGTTATTGAAATTTTGGCAGGAGTTACCAAAAAGTTGTTACTCTTACAAAAAGCACATGTCTTGGTTTTATTTAAAAGATGAAGCAAACAATAGGAAGGTCTCAGAATTCTAGATTCCAAATAATTGTTATTTGACTACTCTGGCATGCTTTCATCAATTAAATTAGAAACATTTATAAATTTTGTTAAGGTTTCACTGTTGTTTATTGGTGAATAATTTTTAGAAGTTAATTTTTCCTTAATTAATATTTATTTGATATTTTATCATCCATATCTTATTCTATTTATATAACAACATTATATTTAAAATAATTAAATTTATTTTTATTTTTTATAATGATACCTTTATTTAAGCACCATGGTTACAAACATGTTTGCAGTTGGTTTCAGTCAATAAAAGTACACCCCTTTACCAATGTAAATTTCCTGCCACCATTGCCTCCCATCTCCCTCCTACCTCATTCTCTGCGCTTATTTTAGACAGGCATCCTATTTTTCTCACTTACTACCATTGTCATAATAGTTGTTACTGTTGTTATTTCTTTAACTGCACTCACGACTCTTTGTGGTAATCTTCATATCATGGGCTGGTCCTTTAAAACCTCATCTCTATTATCTCTGGCTAATATTACCACACTGTGTTTTATTTTTTTTAAATCCCACAGATGAGTGAAACTATTCTGTGTCTATCTCCTTTTGATTCATTTCACTCAGCATAATAGTCTCCATGTACATCCAAGTATAGGAAAAATTTCACGACTCCATTTTCCTGATAGATGAAGAGTACTCTATTGTGTATATGTACCACAGTTTCTTTAGCCACTCAGCCGTTGTCAAAATACAGGGTTGTTTCCAGATTCTGGCTATTATAAATATACCTGCAATGAACAAAGGCTTTCAGAGGGCACTTTTGTATTGTGTTCTATGTGTTCCTAGGTTATATCACTAGGAATGGATCATATGGGAGCTAAATTTCCAGTTATTTGAGGAATATCCATATTGTTTTCCAGAAAGCCTGGACTAGATGGCATTCCCACCAGCAGAGAATAAGAGTTCCTTTCTCCTACATCCCTGCCATCACTAATTTTGATTATTGTCCTCACTGTATTATTGTCCTCCACTCCAACAGAGAAACAGTGGCTGAGGACAGAATGAGTAAGTTGGAAGATGAGATGCATAACAACTCCATACAACAGAAAAGATTGGAAAAGAGCCTTAAAACAAATCATGAGACAATGGGAAAAAAACCTCAGAGTGTGAACAGATGAAAATAGAAGTCTTTGATAAACTCAACTGAAACAAGCTAAGAGGGGTCGGCGAGGTGGCGCTAGAGGTAAGGTGTCTGCCTTGCAAGCGCTAGGCAAGGAAGGACAGCAGTTCAATCTTCTGGCATCCCATATGGTCCCCCCAAGCCAGGAGCAATTTCTGAGCACTTAGCCAGGAGTAACTTTCAGCATCAAACGGGTGTGTCCCGAAAAACAAAAAACAAACAAAAACAGAAACAAGCTAAGAATCATTCAAGTCCCAGAGACCCAATAAGAAAATACCCAGGAAGAATCAACAGCGAAGGACAGAGTTTAGAAATGTTTAGAAAGCTAAACAGTGAATGCAACCAAATCCTCCCTGCCTGAAGAGTAGCAGCTAAAAGAGATCTGAAGAAAAGCACCCCAAGACAAAGTTCATTTTTAAAGATAAACATTCCCCTCCGTTGTCTTCCTTAAAGAGACTGTATTAACTATGGTAATATATTTTCTTTTCTTTTCTTTTTCTTTTATATTTTTAGTCCACACCTGGAGGCAACCAGGGCTTTCTCCTGGTTCTAGGCTCAGAAATCGCTTCTAGCAAGTTTGGGGACTATATTGGATACAAGGGAATCAAACCTGATTTGACCACATGCAAGTCAAATGCCCTATCCTCTGTGCCCCTGGTCATATATTGTCAAATAAAAATAAATAACTGGGCAGAATGTTGTATGAAGTCTAAAGTATTTGTAGCATGAGCCAAGGATTATACAAATTAGCACATATAATAAATTTCATTTATTTGTTCATTTAATTAAATTGTTCATTAATTCCTGAAATGAAAATAGATCTATTCTTTTAGATAATGTCTTTTAAAGACATTATTCGGGATTTTGATAAATTTAAAGATGACTGTGGAATGTATTTTGCCTTGCCTTTCAGGTTGTTTTTCTTATTCTAGCTACATATCTCTTTTCCTCTGCCCCCTATTCACACATAACTCTCCTGTTCTTTTCCCTTTCCCCTTTATTTATTGGTTTTATCCCATCACCTCAACTGTTCCCAACCCACAATTATTTCTTATTAATAGAAAATAGAAAAACTAAAAGTTAACCAAGTAATAGTTGACAGCTATTATTCTGGCATGAAATTCGGGTTCAAACGAAGTCACATAAATTGTTATGCATCAGAAAATTGCTACACTTTATCTCTCTATGAAGTTGCTTCTCAGAAATGATAATATTCTTCTCTCTTTTTTTCTATCACTGCTAGTTTAATCTACTATAAAACCTTTAAGTGATTTAAGCTTCCTCTGGTATATTCTAATAATGCTGTTCAGGCATCCTCTCTGCTTCCACATTATGCTTCTTATTGAAATTCTTTGTGATGATGCCACGCTTTCTGTAATTTTGATCTTTATCTGCGCCATTCTTCCACAAAAGTCAATTTGAAATGTTGTAATTAAAAGTAAGGTCACAATTATTCACACTACAGCTTTGCTTGTTCTTCAGAAGAGTGCCTAAAAAAATCAATGGCAAAAGCTATGAGGTAAGCTAGTGTCCTGGGAGATGGAGAGGTAGATGAGTAACATTACAAAATGGCTTTTAATATCTGTTTCAAAGATCTGATAGAACTAGTATATAGAGAAGGAAAAGTTCAAATAACCATTAAACATTATAATATCACTTGAAATTAAGAGTCATTGTTAATGATGTTTGACATGTGATGTGAGATTTACGGGGTAACAATATTCAGAAATTTAAATATTCTGTTGATTCTAAAGAAGGTATTAGATAGAAGGTATAGATGGAAATCAAGGAAATTTCTCTTCTCAATATGCGATTCAAATGCTGAAATGCTTTTAAATTCAATATAGAGGAAGGCTGAGGGGTGGGATTAAAGACTGGGGACATTAGTAGAGTGAAATGGATACTGGAGAAGAGATTGGTGCATTGTATGTCTGAAAGTCATTCATCATTAGCTTTGTAATTCACAGTGCTTTTATTAAAAAATTGAGCAGGTGATATTTTAAAAATTAAGCTTTAATTTCTAAACTAGTTTTATAGTTATAGAAAATGTAAATATATCTAAACCTCGCCCACTTTTCCCTCATTAATGTCTAAATTTCACATTTTAAAGCATTTAGTAAACTAATACCAGAGCATTGCTGTCAGTTCAAGTCCACACTTTAGTTTTCGTTCTTTACTTTTGCTTCCTAAAGTCACAGTTTCTGTATCTCGTTAGGCTTCTCTGGTCTGTAATGGTACCAAAGTTTCTGTAATTTTGAAGACGTTTTTCATTTTAAGAAGCTTGAAAAGATGGGCATGCAGTTAGGGGGCATGGTGAAGTTGCACTGGTGAAGGGGTATATAATTTTTTTTTAATTTTTTGGGCCACACCTGGTGACACTCAGAGGTTATTCCTGGCTATGCTCTCAGAAATTGCTCTGGTTTGGAGGACCATATAGGACGCCGGGTTAGCCTGGGTTAATCCTGGGTTAGCAGTATGCAAGGCAAATGCCCTATTGCTGCACTATCGCTCCTGCCCCAGGGGTGTGTAATTTTAATGGCTGAAACCCAACTACAAACATGTTTGAAATCATGTTGCTTAAATAATAATGTGTTCTATATATGTTAAATATATTGCTTGGATATATATGTATATATATTTGCTGTGATTAGACATTTGCACTAGCTGAGGATTCTATGAAGTTTTCTTCATCAATGGTGAATTTCTGAGTTTTTTTTTCCTCTTTCTCTGTGTCTGTGGCAGGAAGTTTATATCAAGCCTATATTCCAGTGGGGAAATGCTGTCTCCTTAGCATTGAAAATTTTTGCATGGGAGTGATAGTTTCTTTTCCATCATTTATTTATGTATGTAGTATTTATTTTTATCTGTATGACCTTCTGGATATATATTTTGTGCTTTGGGTTAGATCCCAATGCTAGGCATATATTTTAAAGAATTCCATTATGTACTATGATTTTTCTCATTGGTAGCAGTATAATGATATTCAAAGGTAATTAGTAAGCTCAATGTAGGACTTGCAAGTCAATGTGTATTTTTATGACAGAAAACTATAAGTGGAAGAATTAATTTTTGTAATAAATTTTTCACATTCACCTAACAGCATTTATATATTAAGTGTATTTTTATAGCAGAAAACTATAAGTGGCATTAATTTTTTGTACCAACTTTTTTCACATTCACCTAACACTGTTTACATATTAAGTGGTTTAACACAAATTTTAGTGTCAAATATACATTGAATATTTATTATAAAAACACAATTGTGACCTTTAAAATATTTAAAGATAAGGGCACCAAATACTAGTTTATAATTATCTTTTCTTTTACCTTCATAGTGTCATTAAGAATGCTTAATGACATAGGGGCTAGAGAAAGTATAGCAGGTGATCCTTTGCATCCCATATAGAGTCTAAGACTACCAGGAATACTTCCTGAGTGTAGAACCAGTAATAAATTTTAAGCACGGTTGTTGTGTCCCATAAAACAAAAACAGAAACAAAAAGACTTAGATAATGTCTGGCTGTAGGAGAGGGTAAATTGTTTAGTTAAATGTCTAATATAAATATGTACTAAACTGTATTTTTTAAGTTTTTAGTTATTATTTATTTATTTTAAATATTTAATCACCATGATTATAAGCATGTTTGTAGTTGTGTTTCAGTCATAAACAGAATACCCCCCTTCACCAGTGCAACATTCCCACCACCAATGTGCCCCCTCCCCAAGAAGGTCACAAAAAAGAGTGACGAATGCTGTTAGGGAACTAACTACACTAACAACTTGCATGACAATGTAAAAGAATGAGAAATAGAATGCCTCTCTCGAATGTACTAAATTTTAGAAGAGAAGAAACACCGACCATTCTCTTCCAAAATTACTGCACTAAACTTAGATTATTAGCATGCCAAACCCAAAACAGAATTTCTAATTTTTGTTGCTTATTTACTTGTTTCTGGGACACACCATGGTTTGCTCTTAGGTCAGCACTGAGAAATTAATCCTGGCAGACTTGGAGGATCATATGGAATACTGAGGATCAAACCAAGAACATCAACATGCAGGGCAAACATCTTACTCATTCAGGCCCCTGCTTTTCTATTTTAAAAGCATACAATTTTCTGTAATATTTGTGTATCAATAATTATAATTTTTGAAAATATAGGAAGAAAATGAACCAGACTGAAGGATTGGAATTTAGAAATAGAAACCTTATATTACTATAACACCTCTCATTTAAATTCTGTTGATAGAATAAATAAGCAGGTTTTCAGAATTCTCATATGAAGTATGGGTAAGAGAAATTGATATATCATTATTAACATGTTTTCTTTTTTTCATGCCTATGGACTGGAAAAGCAGTGACTTATGTTATTTTAATATCACTGAATTTTGAGACTTTGCAGAAATCTATGTCTAGACTATCTTTTAGAAAGAAATCTTAAGTAACTAAGTAGGATGGATGCATATTTCAGGAATCCCCTATAAATATGATTTGTCTAAATAGTTTACAGTATGTAGACAGCAAGTATTTAGAGTTTATTCTATGTGTAGATAAGGTACAGACTCTGATTTCTTCCTGAACTCTCAGGCCAAGTGTTTAATCCTCAGATCCTACCCAGAGGACTTACTAACTCTGAGATGGAAAGACGAGTAGAGTGAAGTAGCTAAGTACTCAATAATCTGTCTGGAAAAATAAATTGTTACTATATGGATAGATAATTTAGGATTCAAGTAGGTTTTCTTATTAAACTCATTATATAACCAACAATCCACACATTCACCCAGCTATCTGTCTGTACCTTTGATAACTTTTACTCAGAAAATATAAACTAACACATATTTAAATTGTGTACTTTTTACAAAAATTAAAAGTATGTGATTTGTAAAATTTAAATATAAAATATTATGATGCAAAGTTTGGCAATGTTTATCTTATAAAACTATCCCACTTTATGTCTGTTGCGTCAACTAAAGTCTTAGCAGTTGTGGGTCAGCATAATAAAATTTTTAGTAATAGAACAGGAAAGCTGTCAACTCGCATTATAGAAAAATAGAAGCCAAGAATAGAAATAAATACACCCCAAAATTCCCTATAATTGCTATAAATCATTGTTTTTAGGCTTTCATGATTCACAAAACTTGACTTAGGTTCTTAGAAAGTACAGTACAGTTATCAGAGCTGATTCCTGTAAGGACTAAATAAAAAGATATTAAGTTATAGAACTTTTACAGAACTAATCCAGAGGCCTGAGTAAAAGAATATTCAGCCCAGCTTACAGAGACCACAGAAATATTCATATCCAACATTCCTATTCAGCTTGTTTGGGTGCATATTACCCACAGTAATTTTTGAAAAAGATTTTCCAAAAGGATGAACTTTGCCCACCACATTTTTAGAAATTTAAGAAGTTTGAAGCAGAGAGGAATTGGCAGTGACTGTTAATATTGGTTTCTCATGTGGTATAATAATTGTAATATTAAAATAGTTATAATTTCACTATTTTAACTCATGACTAAGGAAACTTGTAACTATATACAGAGGAAAAAGTGTTTAATGACTTCTCCTATGTCCATCATTTTGCCTCAACAATTATCACCCAAGTACACTGTTATTTATTTTGTATTTTAGCCCACTCTCTTCATCCAGACTAGATTATTTAGAAGCACATTGAATAATATTCTTTTGTTAATAATTATTTAATTATTCATATATAAGATGTGATGGAATTTGAAGGAAAGCTTAACTGCCATAGCATAATCATATCAAGAAAAATTCTTTAACCTTCTCTAATAAAGTTCTTACTTAAGAAAACATTTTTTTCTAATAGAGTTATATAAATGCAAGTCAAAAGCATCAAAACATGCTGTTTTTAAATTTTGTAATGAATGTTAAAATTGTTTTATTATATGTATAATATGCATTTAGTATATACATATCAGCATATAAGAATTATAAACATTTTTGCAGAAGATAAATTCAATCAAAGCATTAATGTATTACAAGGATAAAATATGAAATGAAGCCATAAAAAACACAGAAAAAATGACATGGGTACAGGAAATAGTGCACATTCTTTTCTGATGATTTTTCCTTTCTCAGTTAAATAGGAGATGAGTTTATCTGTTAAGAATGAGTGAGAATATGATATGAATATAAATTTGACCAGAGTAAAAGAGCATCAAACTTACATCTAGTAAATTTATTGAGACCTCAATCAAAAGTAAAAGGTTCTCAGATCATAAGTAAGTACTTACTGTAAAATACAATTTATAAGACTGAAAGGTTAAGTGTGAAAATAAGAAAATGTGTATTATCAAATTCATACAAAAATAGGGTACTATAGTTTAATAATTATAAAATAAATATTGAGATTTCACTAAACTTATTTTTAAAAAGGACTCTTAAATTACATTAGCTTACATTGAGAATAGCACACTACTTAAAGAAACTAAATAACTTAAATAAATTACATTGTTTTATATGTACATGCTTTATATATTAAATTGTTTTATATATACATGAAAATGAACAAATAGATGAGATAGACAAAAGCTCAATGGGCACACAAGATCTTATTCTTGCATTCTTAGTGATTGATTAAAAATTAAATATTATAGATATAAATTTTGAAGAACTTTAATAAAATATTTTATCACATCAATTTATCTTATGGGAACTATAAACATATACACACCACTTTTTCAGTATTAATTTACAAAATTGGATTTTATATTACAGCATAAGTCAAATAATAATGAGTACAAAATAACTAGAATTGTATAAACTTCACTTACTATCACAAAGGCCTTAAAACTTGACAAAAGTTTATTCAATATTATTTGAAACAAATAAAATAAACATAGGTCAAAGATAAATTGTCCAAAAAAAACCCAGATTCTTGACGGAGTGACTTAGACATAACAACTTATCCCCAAATTTGGTGATTCTAAATATTAAAAATTTATTACTGTTTTAGCATTTACCTCTATTAATCATTAACATTATTTCAAGACTAACATATATTTAAGATTTGAACATTAACTAGTTCATTAATTAATTAACATTTATTAGTTCAGAAGGTCTATAGGTCAGATTTGAAAACTTCTGGCTCTTTGCTTCTCACCAGGCTGCTGTCAAGCTGGGATTAGGCTGATTGTCAGCTGAGACTTTAATGGATCTGAATGATTTGCTTCCAAGATGGCACACCCACATGGCTATTAGCAACAGGCTTTAGTTGCTTGCCATATGTGTTTCTCCATTTGACTGCAAAATTACAGCTGATTTTCCTCTGAGTGGGAAAGACCTAATGGTTACAGGAAGAAACTTTGATGACAAGTCTCAGCAGTTTCTCACTGTTACTTCTACTGAATACCCCTCACTAAAAGATAGCTTACACCCACGAGGTTTCTTAGTCTCTGCTTTTGTAGGTAGTGTTACAAAAATTGAGCACAAAACATAACATTAATCTTTAAAAGGTAATAATAAAGATATTATAGTGTGCCAGATTTTTGAATGTGGTCTAAACTCTTATATTTAACCAGAAAGAATAAAGAGCAATGGAGCAAGAAGGTTGTCTTAGTGATCCAAATATCTGCCGTGCAAGTATGAGGTTACAAATTCAATTTCCAGGTGCTGGCCACATGTGTCAAGCACAGTTCTAGGGGTTCTATAACAAGGAGCCCTGACACTGCAGCAGAATTTTCAGTCTTCAATACATATACAGTCAGTGTATATGAGCACTCCTATTAAAAGATGTCATCTTGGCAAGCATTACAACCAGAATGTGTCCAAGTGCCACCAATAACAAGTAATTCCCTAGTGAAATGTGTACAAGAAGGGCAATTAAAATGTATGTGCCCACTAAAGAGCACTACAGCCAAGTCAAAAGCATCATAGCTATGTGTGAAACCCATGATAATATAATAACAAAATATGAAAGGGGAAAAAGGAAGATTGAGTAGAAAGAAAGATTCCACTTCCACAGTTTGCTATAGATGTAGCAGAAACATCCCAAGAGGAAGGAAGACCCTATATAGATCAAAGAAGGAGATAATAAAGTATAAAAGTATATAATAGTCAAGAAATATTGAGGGGCCGGAGAGTTAGCATGGAGGTAAGGCGTTTGCCTTTCATGCAGAAGGTCAGTGGTTCGGATCCCGGCATCCCAGATGGTCCCCAGAGTCTGCCAGTAGCGATTTCTGAGCATAGAGCCAAGAATAATCCCTGAGCACTGCAGGGTGTGACTCAAACCGACCCCCAAAAAAAGAAATATTGAAACATGATTTCATGTCTCAATGTTTAAAAAATACAATAAAGTGGGATGACCTTTTGGCTGTCTGTGAATAAGAATTCACAGGCATCTTGGATTGGAAATCTGAAAGGAAATATAATTAAATAGCTTTTGTATGAAATAATCTCATTTTATTTTCTCTTAATTCCCTTTAAATTTTAAATAAATATATAATTAAACTTATTTTATATGTTTAGAGACATTAATATACTTACAAATATGAAAGAATTAAAATAATTATTAAAAATTGACTTCACTTTCATTTTCAAAATCTCTCAAATGAGCTTTATGAAATAAATAGAACTCCAGATTCAAAACTATAGAGGCATAAATAAATTTGAAGGCTAGTTGTAGTAAACTACATATACAATATTCTAATGATGCTACCCTTCATTCAGCTAGCATATTAGAATGGTAGAAAATGATGAACTAATTGAACTTTTAAAACCCTTAAAATAGTTATTTTTAAAAGATATTTTGATTGCAAAGATACTAAGAGACTAAGGTAATATGAGGGACAAATGTCAAACATTTTTAACTGTAAAAATAAATGGACAAAATGACAAAAACCAAATCTAATCCAACTCAAACACCGAATAATGAAAAATTATTAGAAGAATGTTAAATGCTATTATTAATAGTATTATAAATTACAAAATCATAATAAAAATAAAATGATTATGTCATATGTAATGGGGAAAATTATATTCTATTGCTAAAATTAAAACATAGTCAAGGTAGGATAAGCTTAAATGTTTATGAATTGAGCAATTGCTAAAGTTCACTGAGTGTAGATTTAAGATAAAAATAACTGCTACAATATTTGAAATAGTTGGGAAAATAATGCATCAATTGTATTGACGGAAATTTTGAGATAGCCATACTTTTTGGCCTGCTTATTATGCTTTTCATAAAAACCTATGTATATAAAAAATCCTAAGTAATGAGAGAAAAGCAATAATATTCAAAGATAGTGTAATAAAATAACTTGGTATCCAGTTTGTGTTAGAAATGTTGGTGTATTCTAGAGTTGTGATGAATAAAATAGCTCTGCTTCAATTTCTTTGCCTGTAAATCATTATAAAACACATGCACCCACAGGGTTACTACCACTGTATTAAATAAGTAACATAATAAGTTAGAACAATTTCTCTCGTGTGTTAGCAAATACATGCACATTCGCTATTGCTAAGTTTATTAATAGTATTGATACTAATAAGAAAATATAAGAAAGGACAAGGGAACCAATCAATGTGATAAGAGAAATCAAAGCATATCTGCTAAAGAAGTGCTATTTAAAAAAGCACGCTGGGGGCAGAATGATGGTGCAAGTGGTAGGGCATCTGCTTAGCAAATGCTAACCTAAGATGGACTGCAGTTTGATCCCTCAGTGTCCCATATGGTCCTTCAAGCCAGGAGCAATTTCTGAGTGATAACCAGGAGTAACCCCTGAACAGCACTGGTTGTGGCCCAAAAACCAAAAACAAGTGTCTAGGAAGATAACATTAGAAATGCTATTACTATAATGTTCATTAATAAAAACAAAACCACAAATCATCAATATATTACTCTACAACCATTATATAGATTATATCAACGATGTATATGAAATTTATTTATTGTTTTGCTGCCACACCTGGCAATATTCAAAGGTTACTCCTGGTTTTGTACTTGGAAATTGCATGGAAGATCATATGGTATGCAAAGGATTGAATTCAAGATGACTGCATGCAATACAAAAGCATCCCTACTGAACTATTATTCTGACCTTAGAAAATGAAAAATTATGGGGCTACAGATGTAGTATAGAAATTAAGGCACTTGCATTGCACATGGTCAATCTGCTTTGATTCCAGCATGTATATGATACACTGAGCACTACCAGGAATGATCCCTAAGCAGATATACAGAAATAAGCTCTGAACATAGCTGGGAAGTAGTCAAAATGCATGCCCCACCAGTAGAAATAAATACAAAAATTAAATATGAAAATTTGAAAAAAATGTCATATTTAACTATTCTTTCTTTTTTCATTTTGTTGTTTAACTTTACATTTTTAATAAAATAGCTGCCTTATTGTAGAATACAATGTTAATAAGTTTTTTTTCTTCCTCATTAAACTGGAAAACGGGCAGTCTTAGACTGTTTATGCATTTTCTTTTGATGAAATGAAATGGCTAGCAGAGAATTCAGATTAGGAACTAGTGTTACATGTAGTCAAACTAACCTTTAGAATTATTAACTCATACCTGAAGTAGCATCTGCAGAGTTAGCTTGGCGTGACCATCACAGTTCCTTGCAAATTTCAGTTATAGTATCAAAATCAAATTATTCGTCCGGCTATATATGAGTTGCATTACTGATGTGTGGTGGTGATTTATTTTTAAAGACAGTTTTTAACTATTTTTATTTTTACGTTTTATTTGTTTGACTTTTATTTGGATGTGGAGGCACACTTAGTGCTTCAGGATCAGATCTAGTGGTGTTTGGGGAATTCTCTAGGGTTCTTGGGATTGAGCTTAGATTGGTTGTAGACAAGGTAAGTGCTCTATTCACTGTATGACCTCCACTTCTTTTATGTTTGTTTTTGCTTGGAGGGATTGGGACTGGCCACGCTAGAAGTGAATCGAAGGTCTGTTTCTATTATTTTATCTTCTCTTACATACATATTCCATTTCAGTAACTTTTCAAACACAAAACTTTTGTACTATAAATGTTTTTGAAACTATGAATTTTGTTTTGTGTTGTGTCCGTGATTGATGATATGCTGTTCAGCTTTGGTCACTCAATGAATGGAGAGATAGCTTTTCGTGAACATTTCACATAGATGCCCTGACCACTCACAGTTCTAGCTGTAAAATATTGATGAAATTTGGATTCAGGGACAGGTCTATATAATTTTTCACTTCATATTGATTATAACACTCTCCCCTTCCCTTGGACTATCTGGAGCAAATGGAGAACTTTTCACATTCAGCGGGTACCTTCTAACTGATTTCCACTGGCCTCCTTGAGATGGCCACTTGTAACCAGAAGAAAATGGGTTCAGGGAGCAGTGAGGGCCCTCAGCTTTGCATTAAATGGTGTTTTATGAGTTTATCAAGGTGTGCTTCCATTTGGGCAGAGCAATCACAGAGATGTGGCTCATCTCCTTTTGTATCGATTGCCGACAATTGGAGAGACTTATAACTCTTCTTTAAAAATGGACTGTGAATTCAAACAGCTGCTACAAACGCAGGAGGGTGACAGAGTCAATTTGGTTTCCTGAGAAGAGTGTTAGCGGTGCTTCGTGGAGAGGATTAGAGAAGCATGTCTAATCTAATTGTCTCTCGGTAATAGAGTCACTTTCCGACAGTATCTTCTAATGGAATCCGGCTCTAACTGACTCACCCCCAGTGCCGTGTGATCAAAAAAAGTGAGACTCAACCATGAATCCACTTTTCAACACCTGCCAGGGTTGGTGTGTTCTAACATATAGAATCAATTCTAGAATTGTTCGGATATTTGTAGACATGTATAGCCATAGCTATTCTAATATTAAAAGAACAACACTCGATGGTCTCATCTTGCAGCAAAATCCTACTTTGTGATGGCATTCTACAGAAACCTTAAGTCACCATGCAGGTAAAGTGAAAAGACAAAACTAAAAATATGAGATAAGGAGGAGAAATCTTATTTTTTATTTTTCTGTTTTTGTTTTATTTTGTTGTTGTTGTTGTTGTTCCTTGGTTTTCTTTATTTCTTATATTTTTGATTTGAGGTAACACCTGGCAGTGCTTGGGATTTACTCCTGGCTCTGCACTCAGGGATCACTTTGGATAGATTTGAGAATCCATTTGGGATGACACTGTACTGTCACCCTGGCCCCAGAAATCAGCGATTTTAGCTTCTCTGTGATGAGTGTTAGCCTAAGCCAGTGATCCATTAGGTTCCATAATCTGTGACCTTTTCCAAATTGATAAAAATGTCCCAGCAAGATGCACACCTAGGTACTCAGCATATACTTTACCTAGTGGGGAATTTCTTTGCACAGATGCCTTCAAAAGGTAACCTTTGGAACGTTGGTACATTTTTGCAAAAGTAGTAATCTGCAACAATGAAAGCTCAGTTTCAGGGTTTAGTTAAAAAAATTTTATTTGAATCCCAAGTCTCTTAAATCTGTTTTCTCTGTTCTCAAACAGAGGGTAGACCATGTGTTTCAGTTGGTGCATTTGACCTGGTGAAAAGTACATCACTTTCCCATTACTGTTGTTAAAAAAATAAAGAAGGGAACATCACAAACTGGGTGCTTACAGAATAGAAATCTATGGTTTCAAAGTTCTGATGTTACATAATAAATCTATAGTTTCACAGTTTTAGCTGTAAAAAAGCCCCAAATCAAAGGATTGGTTCTTTCTGAGCCTACTGAAAAGGAGTGCTTCCAAACCACTCTCTTCAGCATGTAAACAACTCCTCTTCAAGTTCAGAGCATAGTCTATGACTCCTATGTGCCTGCAAGTCTATAAATACCCTTTCTGTAGACCACCAGGCAATTAGCCTAGATGCCTTCCTTCTTGGAATTGTCATTGGGTTCTTTCAGTAACAATTCCATTTCTGTAGAAGATCACATTCTCACTTAAGAAAGGAGATCGAAGACTTTGATATATGAATTGGGGATAAAGATGAGTATCTGATTCAGGCCATGCTACATGACATCAGTGCGAGGTTTCTCTTTCTATGAGACACCTGCTGACTCCCAGGGAAGGATTGCTCACATGGGAATCAACTGGAGCAGGTTCAGACCTTGACTAAAAAATCTTCTGAGTCTCTGAAACTTGGAATCTAGTAGATATGTGTTCCCTGAGTCCTGCCTCTGTTCTCTTGCTGCATCTTTTGTGCTACAGTAGGAACTGCTTTTCTACCTGATTGCTATTCCTTCTGCTCCTGTCTCTTTCTTATATAACTAGCCCAGTGAAAATGGCAGTAGATTAGCCTGATAGCATTGTTTTCTTTGGCCACAGAAAATACTCGGAAAATACTTAGAAAATAAAGTCTCTCTTTACTCTGATTTACCCTTCCTCACTCAGAATCCTATAGCTAAGCCACACAAATCCAAAATCAATAATGCTATCAGATTCTAAAAACAGAGTGGAATTTGGAACAATGATGAATACTAGAGTCCCAAGCTCAGAGTTAAAAGTAATAGCTCAAAATGATGGAGATCATGATGGTCTTGCTTTTGAAATTGGTCCATGTATTGCTATTCATTAATTTTTGAAACGCCTATAAAAAAAACTCCTATAAATTTACCTGGTAATGGATGCCTGAGCTCTATTGTCCTTGCTTAAGAAAAGTCTTTCATGTATTTGAACATTTGTGAATAACTCTATTTTCTGGCAAACACTGCCTTCTCAGGCAGTATTTGGCCTGATTGCTTGGCTTCTGCTTTAGCATTTGAATTTGCTTAATAAAGATCTATTTTCTAACAAAGTATTTTAAATAATAAGGCATTCATTTTTTTCATTTGTAAATAAATTGCATATTACTATCTCAAAAAAGAGATATGAGGAAAGATTTAATAATATTCATTTAAATGTAGTACTGACTACTATAGAATATCTCTACCTACTCTTATTTCTGTTTTTATTTATTTTATCCACTCAAATGACCACTAGTTCACTTGTTTACTGATTAATTCACATCCATGAATCTTTCATTATTGGTTTTGTACATAAATTCTCTAAGACAGCGTAATAAATACAAGTGCAATTCATTATTGGTGTCAATACCCCCAGTTCCTGGCTGTATTACATTAAAACATTTAGAAGCACAAAGTTAAAGACTTAAGAATATCACTGACACCGGCATTAATTATGGAAATAATGGAAGGGAGAGAATTTTAATTTTAATTTTAATTTTTTCAGAGGTATCAATATATACACATTTGAGGAAATCTTTTTGTTGTTGTTGTTCTGTATAGTTTTGGGTTTTGGGCCACATCTGGTGATGCTCAGGTGGTTCTCCTGGCTATGGGCTCAGAAATTGTTCCTGACTTGGGGGACTATATGGGACACTGCGGAATCAAATCACGGTCTGTTCTAGGTCAGCCATGTGCAAGGCAAATGCCCTACCACTGTGTCACCACTCCGGCTCCAGTAAATCATTTATTTAAATTATATTCATTATAATAAATATTCAACACTCATCCTAAATACTCATTCTAACTTAATGTTTATATAATATAAATTTGTATAATTATAAATATAAATTTTACATATTTGAATATGGTAAACATTGATATATATTTGAAACACAATTCATTTATTATTACTATTCTAAATTATTTACAGATTTACTGCAAGCTATGGTGTTCAAGTTTTAGAGGCATTCACATGAACTGGAAAAGAATATGAAGTGTTCATGCTTGGATGATCCCTGCTGTCTCAACATGCTTGCTGATCTCAGCAATACAAGACAGACAATCCAAACTCAAAGCTGGGCATCAATCCCAGGGGTCACTGAGGTTGGTGGGTGGTGAGTTCTGCACAGCCTCAAAGAGACTGCCACTGTGAAAGCAGGGAAATCCTAATCTTAGAGATTCCTGATATAGTCTAGTCTAGAAATTAAGTGGGCCAAGACCTTAGACTGTAAATCAATTGCATAGGAATCAGTGAAACAAAGGTGTGTGGGCATCAACAGGGCTGGCATAAGAGTGTCCCTTGTTTAACTTTCATTTTTGTTAGAGAATGTGGGACCACCCAAACAATGTGTAGGAGGTTCAGAGGCTATTCTCACACCGACTGTGGCAAGGCTGGATGGGCCAATAAATCCAAAAATATAGAGTTGGTAAAGTCTAGTGGTGTGTAGGCCACCAGGGATATACTTGGCAATACTTGGTGAGCCACGTGACACTTGGGATTGAACTTGGGGCCTTGGGCATGCCTGAAATACACTTCAGATGTTTGATTGTATCTTGCTGACTAGTGATGTCCATTCTTTGTGTTTCTACTAGGCTCTTCCAACCAAGTATTCTGAAATGCAGTTTTTCCTTTAGAGTTTTATACTTAAAATATAGTTTTGGGCACTTTCATCCTACAACAAGTGGCTTTCAAAAAATTACTGGTCTAATATCTGTGAGTCCTTTTTGAAGAGACCCAACTAGGTTTTGACTTAACTTCCAAGGGTTGTGGTCACTAAATGAGATTTGGGAAATCCCATAAGGATTCTATTCTTTAAAAAGGCTTATATTTTGGGGCCAGAGAGGTAGCATGGGGGTAAGGTGTTTGCCTTGCATGCAGAAGAACAGTAGTTCGAATCTAGGCTTCCCATATGTTCCCCCGAGCCTGCCAGGAGCGATTTCTGAGCTAGGAGCCAGGAGTAACACCTGAGTGCTGCCAGGTGTGACCCAAAAACCAAAAAAAAAAAAAAATAATAAGGTTTATATTTGATGGTGTCTGTTACAAAGTTTCTAACATAGATGGCCATTATTTTGGTTGGGCCATATAAAAATGTTGCTTAGATAAAGACAACACAATCTTGGATAGTAAGCAAGATGTATTGAGAAAACAATAAGATGGGGAGGGTAACTTTTTTAGGGGCCCAACTTGTCCTAGAGTTACTGGGATTCATGGGATGGACACTGAGAATTGTGTTCTGTGGGTTTTCAGGGCATTGTTCTAGTAAAAACAGTGACTGAATTTTCTTTGGTAGTAACTGAGGTGAAGGGTAAAGTCTAGGAATCTTGAGAGATAATGGATTAATCTCATGAAAGATACAGAAGTAACTCTTCTCATGGGAGATACTCATGAGAGATACATAAGTAACTACTGATGGTATCCAAAATGTGTGCCAATGATGTGGTTCAAATTCAAGAGATGAATTCTGCCCAAAGGAAAGATGGTCTGTAGTCTACCATGACATACCTACCATTTTCTAGGTGTCAGCTACTTTGTCTGCTAACTCATGTATACTAGTTCTCAAAGAACTCTTGAGAAAGCAGCCATATTGGGATATTTTATTCAGAACAGGAAATATGAGGCTGGGTTCCAGTTGCACAATGAGTAAAGAGCAGTCAGGATTTCAACATAAACTCAATATTTTGAGAGCACACTTCAACCTCCACCCCTAACCCTCATGCTCTTCTGTGGATGCTATTTGATGCATCTGTGGTATAAGGAAGTAAGTAGTGTAGTTGGGAAGTATCCTGCATGAAGTGCTTAGTTCTACGAAAGAGGTCAGAGTTCTTATGGCATTATAGAAGGAAAATGCGCATAATCATGAAATGCTAAAATGAATCACAGTTATGAAAATGATGAGTTGTGTGAGATTATGCAGTTTAATGAACTCCATGTGTCATTATAATTAGGGATATAATAGTAGTATTAGTATTTTTTACATATATTCAAGATTGAATGACACATTAAATGTTTTGACCCATGTCTGTTACATGGTAAACTCTTTAATACTTTTTCTGTCAGAACAGAGTAGTGATGGTGAAGGTAGTTTAAGGTCAATATTATTTCTCTATCATTATTTTATTAAATCCAGATTTCTTAGCTAATGTTTATTTTAGGTTGGAAGTGATAAAAACTCAATTTAAAGTGAAGAACAGATTCACTAACTTCTTTTTCTGCTTTTACTCTCCATTGGTACACTGTAATTTTTTTATTGTTGACTTTTATTGGGTATATTTCCCATATATAATCTTCTAAGAAGTAGATAACTCCCAATAGAATCAATGACTGCATTGATTGGATGTTAACTATTCTTGTTATAAGAAGAATAAGCATGAAAGTTCCACTATGAATATGGTAAGGAGTAAAGGGCTCAAATAAAAAATTCTCAGGAAAGCTTAGTTCCTACAACTCAACCTGTTAGTTGGTATTAATAAAATATAATAGCTTTAGAAAATTTTTAACTTAAATTTGATGTTGGACAAATGCGCACATTAAGAAATTTCAGAAGATGACTAAGATGGGTAATGTTTTGGAAAAAATCATCTTCTTGCATGAGAAGGATGCATTAGTATGTAAGTAGTCTCCATCTTTTAACACCCATAACCTTAAAAAAGTGTATCTCACACATTCACAAATCAAATAATAGCACCAGTACTACAGGTAATGGAAACATGGAATTTAACAGAAAATTCTGATTCCAGCTATAAGCACATTACTTTTTGTTTGGTTTGTTTGGGTCACACCCAAGTGGTGCTCATAACTTAATCCTGAA